>JAJMBS010000027.1:0-210276 GCA_030572775.1 [Lipomyces] yamanashiensis
TCTCTAATGAGTCTTCACACACAAGCTGTTATTCTATAATGCAATGATTTTATTAATATTCTCTAAGCACGTTCTGATCAACAGACTCTAATGAATACGTCCGTTCAACAGGTATATAATAAAACAAAAAATGAAGTTAAAAAGTCGTTAAAACGTATTTGCACTGATCAACAGATTACGCGAAAAGATCCACAATCGCGTTCGCGGTATCCTTAAAAAACTGGACTGACTGCGGTAATGGGATCAGCCAAAAGACATGTGGCATTCCAGGGTAGTTTTTGCGGTAGATGATGCCGCCTGCGGCCGCCATTTTCTTTTCAAAAATTACGGCGTCGTCGTAAAGCGGATCCAGCTCCGCTGATACGATGTAGGTTTGCGGGAGGACGGAAAGGTCAGGGTAGTTTAGAGCAAAGATGTATTTATCGTCGAGCGGGGCATCGTAGGTTGAGTAGAAGATGCGCATAGAGTCGATATCGATGACGGGAAGTCGGCCAGCCGAGTTGTCGAAGGATTTATGCTCATCCATGAAATCAGGGTGAACTTCACATGGAGAAAGTGCGAAGATTCCCTTGACTAGGTCGCCGTTTCCTTCGTCGTAGAGGCGGAGGGGAACTGAGATCGAGAGGGCTGCGCCGGTGGAAGTGCCGATGGTGTAGAGGCGCGATGGATCGGCACCCCAAGACTCTGCTTGGGCGGCTGCCCATTTGGTGACGCGGACGCAGTCGTCGAGGGCTGTGGGTGCTGGGTGTTCTGGGGCGTGTCTGTACTGAGTTGAGCATATGACTGTTTGTGAGAGTTTGCAGATATTGCGAACGAGGTCTATATTGTTAGCTTCAGTTATGAAGTAGGTCGTAGAGGTACGTACTATCCTCGTATTCAATGCTTCCGATACAGTATCCTCCACAGTGAAAGAACACACCAAGAGGGACCTGGGTCCCCTTTGAAGAATCAGGCTGGTACACGCGGATATCCAGGCCACAAGGCGTGACGACGTCGAAGGTTGTAACACCGTCTATTTTGTGGAAGTTTGCCCATTGCGGTGTGACGATATTGTGGAGTCCGCTCATTTGTTCACGCATGGTGTGCACGTCTCCGGAGAGAAGTGGACGAGCACCGATGTCGGACTCCCACTGTTTCTGTTAGCAGGCTGATATACGGAAGTGTAGTATTAGTATAAGATACCTTGAGCCACTCTGGAGCCAGTCCGATATCTTCAACGAGAGCAGTAGCCATTTCTGATTAGTAATTTCTATACACTTTACTGGAGTACACAAACTGGTCTCGATGGTGGACATCTCAGTCTTGATATATCCCTCCCCATTTCCGCCCTCCGAGCGGGGTCGTCATTTCCCCTCTATTCAAAAATCACTCTTTTGTTACGGCGCGGTCACCGCTCGTCCGAAGTTAAAGCCGAATAAATGCGGGGCTGTTCTCAGTTCTTGCTAGCTTTGTTGGTGCTAATATTCGAAGATCCTGATTGGGTCGGTGTTGTTTGGCATGGTTTAATTCTATACACTACTTGTGACTCGATGTGAGTGCGCGTGAGTTTATTGTGAGTCACCTGCGGCTTGAGGCTTCCACCGGAAGAGCTCAATCGGGTAAGCGCAAGTGTCTTGCGGGAGTTGCGGCATCTCATTAGAGTTGATGCATAATTACTAGATTGAGATAACTCCGGCTATAAGTTCAGGTCCCTGAATGCAAAAGGCCGCTTCCGCTTTTTATCACTATACTTTACAATACTGAAGAATAATAATACTACAACACCTATAAATACTTTAAAGGAGCATATTGCATTTTGATCATTCTATATTAAAGTAAACAACTAACTATTAACAAAACATAAACAAATTTAAGCCTTGGTGAGCTTTCCAGACTCCTGAGCCTCAATAGAATATCTCTCTCCAAGAACACCCTTCTTCTCCGCAATGATCTGCAGAGCAACAATCTTCGAATTCCATCTGGCACCAGACAAAGGTCCGACGACATAGTAGAGGTTGGGGATACCGACGTCACGGCAAGTTCCCTTGAGCTCGCCTTCGCGGTCAAAGCCCCAGAAGTCCGTGAACATCTGCGCGTATTTCTCTCCAAGAATGTCCTTGATAGTGTCTCTGTATCCAGTATATCCAGTCGCAAAGACCACGATATCAGGCTTGAGCAAAGTTCCGTCCTTGAAAACAACAGAGTCCTCAGTGAAATAGTCGATCTCACCTGGCTTCATCTTGATGTCACCTGAGATAATGCGAGGCGAAGCACCAGTGTCGTAGTAGTAACCACCCGAGCGAGTGTTGGTGTTGATAAAGAAACCGCAGCCATCCATACCATCGTAAAGCTGGAAACCAGCCTTAGTAAGACCATCAAGAAGCTCTTTGTCCATCTCCTTGATCTTGGGAACATAGCGCTTATGGAAGAGACGACCGACGTACTTGGGCGAGGACTCAGAGAGAAGATCAATAGTCCATGTGTCCAAGTGCTCACTGTAAGGGTTAACTGCAGGGACACCCTTCTCAACAGACATGATATAGGTAGGCGACCGCTGGAGCATGGTGATGTCGGCGCCGTTGTTGAAGAAGTCGAGCGAGATATCGTGTCCGGAAGTGCAAGCACCAACGACGAGAGCAGTCTTTCCGGTCCAATCACCACCGTCCTTGTGGTGAGCAGAGTGGACGATCTGGTTTTTGAAGATGTCCTGGCCCTTGAAAGCGGGAGGGAACTTGGGGTGACCACCACCGATACCGGTAGCCAAGACCAAGTGCGAGACCTTGAAAGTGTGGGGAACGCCCTTGCGCAGCAACGAGACACTCCATTCCTTCTTGTTCTCGTCGAAGAAAGTCTCGTCGGTGACGAGCGAGGTCTCAGTCCAGACAGCGAGCTCCATAGCGTCGGCGTAGTACTCGAGGAAGTTGGCGAGCTTGCCGGACGGAGTGAAGATGGGCCAGGTGGCGGAGAAGGGGAGGTAGGCGAGATGGTTTGAGTAGACGGGATCGTGGAGGGAGAGGGACTTGTATCTCAGACGCCAGTTATCACCAACGCGCTTGTAGGTGTCGATAACGAGGGCCTTGACGCCCATGGCACCCAGACGGGCGGCGATCTCGAGACCGTTGTGGCCACCGCCGACGATGATGACCTCGGGCTGCGGGTTCTCAGTGGACTCGTCAAGGATTTCCTGGTAAGACTTGGTGGAGTTGTGCTTTCCGCGGAGACGCTGGGGGCCGGCGTGCTCGACGAAGCCGTCGACACCGTCGAGGGTAGTGTAGAGGACCCAGGCGACATAGTCGTCAGCGGTGCCGCCGGGGACGAGCTTGACGATACCAATGGCAGATCCAATGGCAGTGGAGAAGGTGAAGAAGGCCTGGATAAAGGCGACGTCCTCGAAGGGCTCCTCAATGGTGGGGCCGGGGGTGAAGGAGAGCTTTGCGGAGTGCGCCTTGGCGATGGCGAGACGGTCTGCGGCGGCCTGCTGGATGTTTGGCTTGCCGATGGAGCGGAAATCGGAGGTGAAGGAGATGGTGTCTCTCCAGAAGGACTCTCCGGTAGCGAAGAGAGCGTCGAAAGCAGCGGGATCAGCGGCGACGACGGCGGCGTTGAACTTGTCGACAAAGGACTGCGCGATGGCAGCGACCTGCTCTGAGGAGAGATCAGTGGGCGCGTTGGTGGCCGGGAAGCCAGAAGGCATGGGAACGTCGACGTAGGAGACCATTTTCGTGACTGAAGAGGAGACGGATGAGGATGCAGAACAGTATTGAGACGAGGAGGAGTTGGAGGGATCTTATAGTCGCGGAGTGGAGGACTGAGGCGAGGACGCGTTGAACGGAGACGCTGCCCAGAGGGGAAACCGTCGAGCAGGACGACCCACCCCGCAATGAAAATAGGACCCAGGGGAGACGGGTTGGGTGAGACGCAGACACTGCTGTTTTGGGAGTGCGGACCGCAATGCGCTCTGGCTGCACGGCATAGCTGGTGAGTAGCTAGTCAGGGTTGGTTGCTTGTTTGGGCATTATGACTAATGTATAACTAATATCTTGTATTTTGCTAAATATATTAGTCATTTCATTTGCGCGCAATAGTTATTAGTAATAATGTAGTAATTACTTCGGCCCGAGTCGGCAGCGAGTGCCGCGGGTTCTCAACCACTGCCTCCAACCCCACACTCTTCTGCTGATTGCTCTGCTTTATTACTCTGCCTCGATCCTGTCTTGTTTGTTTACTCTTGTTTACTTTACCTTCACTATCCTCAATTGACAATTACAATCATGACCGTCGCAATGTCTGCTCCGGCAATTGAAGCCCTCAAAACAGTATGTACAGGTACTCACTCATCCTCCTAGCACTGCTAACATCTACAGCTCAAACGCCCTGATCTCTTCATCAAAGACGCCTTCGTCGCTGGAAAATGGGTCTCCTCCTCCAAGACCTTCCCTGTTTACGAACCCTCGACCGGCGATGTTCTGGGAACTGTTGCGGATATGACTCGCGAAGACTTTGTCACTGCCATCAAATCTGCCGATAAGGGCTATCGCGCCTACAGCACCTCGACAACCGCACACGAGCGCTCGGCTTTACTGAGAAAATGGTACGATCTGATTATGCTTAACAAAGAGGATATCGCAACCATTCTTGTGCTCGAGAACGGAAAGACTTATGCAGAGGCTGTGGGTGAAGTTGCATATGCTGCCTCGTTCGTATCGTGGTTTTCCGAGGAAGCTTCGCGCGCCTACGGCGATGTGATCCCTTCGTCAATGCCAAACACCACTGTCTTGACTATGAAGCAGCCCGTGGGTGTTTGTGGAATCATAACTCCCTGGAACTTCCCGGCGGCGATGATCACCCGCAAGATCGCGCCGGCTTTGGCGGTGGGATGTTCGGTTGTCATCAAGCCTCCTTCTGAAACTCCATATACTGCTGCTGCGCTTGTCAAGCTTGCTATGGAGGCTGGATTGCCTTCTGACGTGATTCATCTTCTTCCTACTAAGGACCGTGAGGCTGCGACCGAGCTTTGCACGTCGCCGATCGTCAAGAAGATCTCGTTCACTGGCTCGACCAATGTCGGAATCTACTTATCCAAGCTCGCGATGGGCACGATGAAGAAGATTTCGATGGAGCTCGGTGGAAACGCGCCATTCATCGTTTTTGACGATGCCGATATCGATCTTGCTGTGCAGGGAGCTATGGTGTGTAAATTCCGATGCTCGGGCCAGACCTGTGTTTGTGCCAACAGATTGTTTGTGCACAAATCTGTGGCGAAGGAGTTCATTGCTAAACTCACCGCTGAGGTTGAAAAGCTCAAGGTTGGCTATGGACTTGACAAGGCTACCACGCAAGGCCCGCTGGTCAACCGCGGTGGGGTTAACAAGGTTAAGCAGCATATCGAGGATGCGCTTGCAAAAGGAGCCAAGCTCGAGACCGGCGGCGCAGTGCCTAGCGATGTGAACCAGGGCGGATTTTTCATCCAGCCATCGATTATCTCAGGAGTAACTACTGACATGATGGTTGCTAGCGACGAGACGTTTGGTCCGTTGGCGCCGATTTTCGAGTTTGAGACTGAAGAGGAGGCCATTTCGCTTGCTAACAACACCGAGTTTGGTCTTGCTGGCTATTTCTTTTCAAAGAACATTAGCCGTTGTTTACGCGTCGCGAGCGCGCTTGAGTGTGGACTTGTGGGTGTTAATAGTGGTAGAATTTCGGCTGCGGAGAGTCCGTTTGGTGGAGTCAAGCAGTCTGGAGTTGGTCGGGAGGGAAGTTCGTATGGATTAGCCGAGTACTATATTGTTAAGGCTGTTACTATTGGCAACACCAATGTTTAGTTTTGTGAGATATTAGGTAATAAGTAATGAAAATTCTATAATCAATAAGATGAGGAGACCCATGCCAGAGGATATTTCCTAAACGAGCGTTTCCGATGAGATATGAAACCGGCGGAAGCTCAGCACTTTAATACTCTTAGCAACTAAGCAAGCCTTTACACTGTATCAATACCGCAACAGTGTATAATTCTGTGAATGTGATGATTTTCCAGATTGAGTCTGTCAGCCAAAGTGTCGGTTGTTTGCCTTTGCTTTTTCGTCGCCAGCGGAGCCGACTCTTTGCAGAGTTAGAGCACAACTTTAATTGGGTTTTATCAGGCCATTTTGTTCACTAATATTAGTTTATAAAATAGTTGTTAAGAATAGAAATGTGTTTTCTTGCACGCCTATATGCGTTCTTTTTTATCTTTTTTTTAGCAGTCGCTTTCATTGTGTTGTTTGTGGGTGGTTTTCGGAAAGCGGCATTTGACACCATGTTCCCGGTCTGCGAATTTGGCTGCCGAGCCGTAGTGAAATTGTAGCCTGTGTTGTTTATTCTTTTTTAGTGGATCAAGTGTTTTTGAGGATGTAGTAGTTTATGACTATTTTTGACTGGCAAATATAGAAAAATTTACTATTATTTTTTCTAATATTTTTTTTTTATTTTCATTCATGTGTCCCCTCTAGATATACCTTCACTGCAATTCATTTTCATTGTGATGAAGTCGTTGAAGTTAAAGTTAGAATATTCAGGTACCAGGGCGTATTCTAACGAGAACTGTTGATGCTGTATTTAATAATCGTATCTTGTGATTGAATTTATTCGGTATTTTTTTTGTAGATTTATTGTAGTAAATATTCTATTTTTTGTTGATATTTTAAACACCTTTATTACTTGTCATAATTGCAGTTGTTCTGACTGCTTCCAAACAGCTAAGCTACCTGGACTCCCAACACAAAGTTACTTCACACCACTCACTCCGAATGCCATGGATTCGAATGGCAGCTACAGTGAGTATCTAGAAAATCCATGGCTGCAAAGGTTTTTCTTCTTTATATATTTAGCGATTGCTGCCGCTATAAGCTATCGACTGACAGTCAAAAGCAGTTCGAGTGCACAACAGCAGAATAGTTCACCGCGAAATGAGGAAGATAGGAGACAGTATCGGAGAAGGGATATTGTGCCGCCGATGTTGAGTTATCATGCGTCGTTTATGAAGTTGAGGGATCCGCCTGGGTTGGATTTTCAACCAGAAGAGGAAGAGGAGGAGGAGGAGGATGTTGTGACGAGTGATCCGCTGGCGCGTCTTCCGGTTGAGTTATTTGAGAAAGTGTTGGATTACGTTCCCTATCCGAAGAGTCTTACTGCGAAATTAGTATCAAAGCAGTGGTATGGTTTTGTCTGGGGATATATTCAGAGTAACAGCGCAGCCTGGATGCACTACGATTTCCTCGATATTCCTGTTGAACGCGTGACTCCGGAGTATTTAGTCGCCTGTATCGAGCGCTCTGGCGGAACCGTGAAGGAGATCTTACTGCCACCAGTAGCAGCACGGGATGAGTATGCGAGTGTATTGCGCGCGTTGGTCTTGTGTCAGCATATGCCCTCCGCTGTATTTACAAATTCTTTCCACATGGATGGTGTTCCGTATGCTGGAAGCCAAGCAATCTGGGGTCCTGATCCGGCGTATCTAATCAAAAAGGCATCTCCTTTTCTAAATTCTTTGCAAAGTCTGTCGTTGGATGATGGGTTTGGCGCTGTACTGCGAGATTTCAGAGCGTTTAAGGAGACGACTGTCGATGCGTTTGCAAGACTTGAGGAGTTACATATATCGATGCGTGTTTTGCCAAGATTTTTCGAATTCCTAGGCGCACTTCCTCTCAAGCTATGGTTCAAGAAGTTAGAGATTCTTGAATGTCATTTAGAAGAAGAGCGAGTGGCTGATCGTACACAAGTCTGGCCTGAAATGTCAAGTGTCTGTTTTTCCTCCAACTTTGTCGCGCTACCTGAAGTGCGCGTATTCAAACTCGGCGGAATTCCAGTGCACCGCGACATTCTCTGCGCAATGGATCAGCAATGTCTCGATCTTTCGATAAGATGGATGCCAAAGTTAGAAGTATTTAAGTGTCATGGAGTTGCAGTTCTCGGGCGTGGGTCATACGGGTACTTGGTTCGACGGACGGATTTTAGATGGAACAGGTTTTTGACTGAACTTGATTTTTCGTATTCGGACGCGTTGAGGATGCCGGCGATTCACTCGAATTGCAAGATCTTACGATTGAGAGAGGCCGGGGTTGTGCCGCGCACATTGTATTATATGCTGGGGCAACCGGCTGGGTATGTTGAGGATCCGAGGGGTTATGAAGATGAAGGGTTCATGAGACGACATCATAGGCCAGCAAGGGTTGAAGGGCCGTTGTCGGATATCCTTGACACTGACGGGATTGATTTAATCTCTCCTGAATACGAGAATTTAGCCGTTCTAGATCTCGCAGGTTCTCGATCCCGAATTGGAAACGCAAAGTTGGTGGATACACTTGCTCGCTGTGACGGTCAGAATCTGCGCGAGCTGTATTTAACAGGATGCAGCGGGTTAAAATATCGTGCTCATATTTCTGGGACATATATCATGGAGGGCTATGAGATTCTTATTTCTCAGATTGTTATATTATGTCCTCGACTACGGATTCTTTCGGTGGGGAAGAACAGGACGTTTGATAATGGATGTTTGAGATATATTGCTGAACTGCGAGAATTGGAGTATTTTGATATATCGGGGACTTCAGTATCAGACGAGGGACTACGCTGGTTTATGGAGTGGTATACTTCACTGCCGGAGAGTAAGCAGAGATTGAAAACAGTGGTGGTGGATAACTGCGAACTTGTATCAGAGGGCGTTATTATTGAGATGGAGACGTTGTTTAATACGATTGCAGATGTTTCTATGCCATTTTGTGATTCTCAGTTGTGTTAGCTGTGTTTAGGTTTTATGCATTATGGTGTTTGGCGCTGTATTAATAGTTTTGTATCAATGTTATGTAAATATTCATTCAAGGAATGCTATTAGACTACCACTCAGCTAAAGATCCATCAGCAGTCACAAACCCACCCGATCTCCAGGCTTTTGCTCCCTTGCTTAGTTGTCTAACCGCCTCTTCGTTAATCTCTATTCCAAGACCGGGACCAGACGGCACTGCCACGAATCCTTCGCTTACAGAGAAGACTTCAGGGTTATGTACGTATGTTCCAATATCCTGACCACCTGCTTCGATATTATAGTGGATTCCAAGGGACATTTCCTGGATAACATGATTTTGGGTACACGCTGCGATCTGGAAGCAGGCCGCGAGAGCGATCGAGCCCAGAGGACAATGCGGAGCGATAGCGATATCGTAGGCTTCGCACATTGCGGAGATTTTCCTGATTTCAGAGATACCGCCGACGTGGGAGATGTCTGGTTGGAGGATATCGATGGAGAGAGGGGAGAGGAATTTTTTGAGGTCCCAGCGGGAGTGGAGACGTTCTCCGAGAGCGATTGGGATTGAGGTTTGGGACGCAATTTCCGCTAATCCCTCATGATTTTCAGAAAGAAGTGGTTCTTCGATAAACATAGGTCTATGTGGTTCGAGCAGCTTTGCGAGTTGTTTTGCCATGGGTTTATGGATGCGACCGTGGAAATCGACGCCGGCGTCCATGCCGAGGGATTTGACTGTTGCAAGGCGGTCTGCTGCGGAGTCGAGAGAGGCAGGCGTATCGAGCCAGGAGATGTCTGCTGTTGCGTTCATTTTGACTGCTTTAAAGCCTTGATCGAGTCTTGCTTGGCTGATGTATACTGTTAGTAGAGTGAGAGTGAGAGAGAGAGAGAGAGAGAGAGAAGAAGAGAAGACATACGCTTGAGATTTGACGTCGTCGGGGCGGTCGCCTCCGATCCAAGCGTAGACTTTGATTTTGTCGCGAACTTTTCCTCCGAGAAGTTCGTAAATGGGGACATTCAGACGACGGGCTAGTAGATTAGCATAGTAGTAGAGTACGATAAGTGGAAGGGTACCTTTCAAGTCCCAGAGAGCAATGTCGAGGCCGGAGAGAGCGGATTGCAGGACTGGGCCGCCTCTGTAGAAGCCCAGACGCCAGACACTTGTCCAGATGTATTCGATGTTACTATTTGATTAGTAAATAGTGTAATAAATAAACAATAAATAGAATAGTACTTTGCTTCATAGCCAACGAACCGCTCTTTAAATTCTGTAAGAGCACCTTCGACTGCTTCGGAGTGTCCTTCGAGGGATGCTTCGCCCCAGCCGTAGTTGCCGTCAGTATCGGTGACTTTTACGTAAAGCCAGCGAGGGGGAATGCGGAAGTATTCTATGTCTGCGATGGGTGGCATTTAGAAGAGATAGTAGTACTGAATTGTTGATAGTGGTGATAGTGGGTAGTAGAGTGAAGATAGTGAAGACAAGAGTGCTTAAAGAGCAATGTTCACTAAGTAGAAACAGCACGGAACAAGTCCGAATTACTCTTATTTCCCCCACTTTTTGTATTGACTCTGTAATAATACTCTAATTACACTATTACCACAATTACTACTAATCAATTGAATATATCCCACTTATCATTGCATACAATACTTAGCAAATACGGAAAAGCATCCCGCATCCCGCTTTTTCAGTTGGGCTATCCCGTTTTGAGCCGCATTCCCCGCATTATGTGCGTGTTAGAATGGGCCTGATTGTCCGGTGCTAGATCCGTCTACCACGCTCATATTATATTATATAGCTCTTCTGTTATCCTGCTATCTACTCAGTATCATCAAATTTAGCTCAATAGATATCAACAATATCAAAAAATGACGGCTTCAGCACTTCCGTCTGGCATTTATGTCCCTTCGCCAACCTTCTTCGTCCCCAAATCATCACCATCCTACTCTGCTTTGGCTGCTCCAATCGACTATGAAACCCAGCTCAAACATACTCTTTACCTGGCACAGTCTGGTATTCATGGTGCAGTTATCTTTGGATCAACCGGTGAAGCTGTTCATGTCTCCAACGATGAGCGCAAGCAACTTCTCTCCTTCCTCCGCAGAGGACTTGACGCTGAAGGATACGCAAACTTCCCCATCATCGCTGGAACAGGCACAAATTCCACCGTCGAGACAATTGCTCTTTTAGAACAAGCAAAAGACTGTGGTTGCGCCTACGGACTCGTCCTCGCACCATCCTACTTCGCCTCGGCAGTCTCCCAAGAGGGCCTCATCGAATGGTACACTCTCGTCGCAGACCGCTCGCCCATTCCCATCATGATCTACTACTATCCCGGTGTCTCCAACAACATCTACATCGCCCCAAAGACCTTTGAGCTCTTGTCTGTGCATCCAAACATTGTCGGAACAAAGCTCTCGCACGGAAACATCTCGCATCACACCATCCTCGCTCAGAATCCTACTATCAAGGCAAACTCGTTCCACGTCTTTACCGGACTCGGTCAGCAGCTCTTGCCTATTCTTACTATCGGTGCAGCTGGTGCTATTGACGCTTTAGCCGGCATCTTTCCCAAATCCGTTGTGCATTTGTACAACCTCTCGATCGCCGGCAAGACTGCCGAAGCCCAACGCATCCAGTACATTGTCTCCTGCGCCGAAGAAGCTGTTGCTGACCTCGGCACCGTTGGAGTCAAAGAAGGTGTTGCTCGTTATTTAGGATTGGGCGATAAAGATGGTGCGCGTCCGCCTTTAGCTGGGGGAATCTCCGGCGGAGAAAGTGTTTGGGTTGCAAAGTATGCTGATGCTTTTGAGGAGGTTGCAAAGTTGGAGGCTTCTTTATAATCTATACTATACATGAGATTTAGACAACTAAAAATGCAATACTACTAGAACAATATTTGAATACATAATACGGTTAAGAGAATACATTACAATCCTATTAAATGAATAATCATAGATAACTATTAAACACTCTATTTTTCTCCTAATCCCTAGATTTTGTCATTCTAATACACATTACTATTCTGTATTATATTGTTGATATTCCCTGCATTGACTATTGCAATAAACGTAATTTATTACTAATTTATAGTGCATGTATTAGTAATTATGACGCGCGCACGTGTGGTCGGATTTGTACTAGCATTAAGTCGCGTGAGGATTCCCTCATCAGGCAATCTTCACAAATACTCAGAACAACCACACAACTACCCAGGATGTATTAACTGTTTTGAATAAGAGCAAAACACAATTGAAGAAGCAAAATGCTGGCAAGTTTGCAAATATTTGGAAAAGACCCGAAAGCGGTGTTCAAAGCAGCGGATCTTCCGCTTTCGCAGCTCGTTGTTCTCCTCGACTCTGCACCAACTCGCCATCTTCATCCGCACGTTTTACATGCTGCAAGAGTGATTGAGTCTTTGGAGGAGTTGATTAGGAATGTTGCGAGCTGGGATATTGACTGGGAATCGTTGAAAACGCTTGAAGCAGTCGACAATCTCAGAACAAAGTGCAAACTTGTGCGCGCGCAGATCGATGCCTTTGATATCGACTCTTTAAAGTCAACTGTCTTGTGTATGTTCTCTTTTCCTCATCTGTGCATTGCTAACAAGAAACAAGCACTTGACTCGTTATCAGCTGAAGTAGAAGCGCTTCTAACTGCCCTCACTCTCCGCTTAATTCCCCTCCTCTCAGACCTCGAAATTCTCCTCCTCGTAGCAGAAAACCGTCTCGATGTCGCCCGTCTTCGCTACTCTCTTCGTGAAGAAATATCTCAAGTCGATTGGTTCACACCTGATCTCACACACTCGAAAATCAGCAACGCCGGGGCGATTCTTGATCAGATTCTTGAAGTCGTGAAGGAACCTATTCCCGAGGCATGGATCGACGAGGTCGAAAACCTCGAACAGGCTATGGCCCGCGGCGCATGGACTCAGTCTACTCTTTTAAAATCCAGCATCACTAGCCCTTCTAAACCAGAACTCTCCAAAAAACGGAGTAATCTCTCTCGAAAAAAATCAATCGAAGAACAAGAGTTGACACCAGTATGGCAAGAACAGCAGGTTGACCTGGCAAAAGTGGACGAGCAAGCCCGTGTTAAAGAACTCACACGGCGGCAAGAAGCTATGGAAATTGAGTCACTTAAACGGGATTTTTTCTCACGAAAGACCAGAGACCTTCAATTGTCTCCCTTCGACAGCGTCACCCCCGTCAACGTCATCGAAGACGTAAACACCCTTGATCTCGCTCGCGAACGCAACGAACTTCGTGAACAATTACAAGAGCAACATAAACGACTCTCTCAGCCTCGTGCAATTCGACCGGCTAGTATCGCGTCAATGGAGGAAAGTTCGACGAGTGAGTTGGTGGATGATGCGACGGATATGTCGGCTTCGTTTACGAATTATTCGTCAGAGTCAAGACAGTCGAGCGCTACTCCTAAGGAGTCGCAGCCTTTCTCTTCTGACCAGCCTTTTACTTTTGACCTTTCAGATAAGAACAATTTCTCTGAGAAGGCGCAGAGTGAACCACCTACCCGCCCCTTCTCCTCCAACGCTCTCGACAGCCTCGAAACCGACGGCGACCCATCAAAACCCGTCCAGCGCCGCGCAACCATCTCCGACCTCTCTCTTATCTCCCATTTTGGAGATAAGCCTCGTTCACGCCCGTCTCTTCCAATGGGAACTCTCGAGACTACAGAGTTTGGGTTGTTGCTTGATATGGAGCGCGTTGCTGCGATCGCAGCTGAGCGGATGTCACCTTCGCCAACGGGTGTTGATCGTGTAACAAGTCCTGTTCGCGTGCCTATTGACATGTTTCTGCAATCCGCTGCTGCTGCTAATGCTGCGGATGCCGATCAAAAGCAAGATGAGACGATTATCCCCGCACCTGAGATGGATGTGTCGACAGTTGATGATGAGTCGCCCACGCAAACACGACAACGGAAGGAGCGGGAATTAAGGATTCTCGAGAAGGATAAGTATAAAGGACATAACATACTGCCTACTCACACGCCTACTTCCTCAGTTGATTTATTACCTAACGATCCGAAACGGATATCCGTCGACGTGGCTTCTCTTCGCAGCACATTATCAGCTTCATCAGCAGGTACGCCTGAAAAACCAGATAAGCAAGCACTTGACAGGCAAACTCTCGATAAAAAGATCGAGACCATAATCTCCAAACTTGAAGGTGAGCAAATCGAGATCAAGCCCGCCGACTCTGTATCACCCGAGAAAGAACGTGGGTCGCCTATGGGGTCATATAAACTTGTTGGTACGACTACAAGTGCGTCGATGAAGGAATCCGGGTATGGAAGTACGCGCAAATATATTCTTCAACGACCAAACGCTGCGCCGCAAGTTATTTGGGTCCGGATTATTGCAGAGAGAGTGATGGTGCGCGTTGGTGGTGGATGGACTGATTTAGCTGAATGGTTGAGTAACTATATTCTCTATCACACTGCTACGGGAACATCAAAGGAGAGAGTACAGTCGAGTGGGCGTTCCGCACAGTCTGGAAATCGACCTGGGTCTTCTGGAAAACTTCAGTCGAGGGTAGCTTCCTGGGGCAAACAACTATCAACCCGCACGTCGCGTCCAGAGTCTGGCACAAACACACCAACACCTCCGTCTTCACGGAAAGAAAACATCAAAACATCAACCCCATCACTCCGTTCCCGCACGTCAAATTCCTCTCTTTCAAAGTCAACTCCCCAGTCAGCTACATCCTCTTCAGCGAACTCAACGCCTTTAGGTCTCGCTGGACCGAATAGTTCAGGCGGGAAGAAGTTGTCGAGTGAGAAGAAAGCGTGGGTACAGAGGATGTTGGAGCAAGTTTCTACCTCGTCGCCGCCTAGTGAGAGTCCTGTGAATGTGGGAGATGAGGAGGATGTGAGTGGGAATGTTAAACGACGACTATTTTCCGCATGATCTATATTCAAAGGAGACTTCCAAACGTCAATGTCCTCACTCAAATCTTATAATCCACCGGCACATCCTCAGCTACTCTGACTAATTCGAGGGAGAAATGACGTCGTGTGCAAAAAAAAAGCGAGGATATTGCAGCAACTTCCACGTCGTCGTCTGGTGTTAGTGAGAGTGAGAGTGCAGACTAGGAAAAAGAAAAAGAAGGTAGCGGGAAGTCAAACGACGATTGTGTTTTCCGCATGGTTTGCACATCTTTCCAGCACTACGAGTGGATCTGGGTGGGGAAATGCCGAGCGGAATCATCATGATCTTTTCTTGCGTATTCTACGCACTACGAGAAGAATACGTGAATGCAATATTATTCTCTTAGTTGTGTCGTATTTACTATCACGAGAATATCCCGTGTAACTTATCCTGAAAACGAGGAAAACGAAGTGTGAAAATATGATCTAACACTGCGAAATATCATCGTATTTTGAATTGAAGTTTAATATATTTAGGATATTTTTTGAAAGTTTGCATTTGGAAATCGGATTTGTCATCTCTTTTTTTTTTGTTTATTTTGATATCATTATATTATGCATCATGAACTAAAATCACATCCAAAAAAATCCATCCCGCGTATACTAACCAATCCATTGCCATGACCTGAGTAGTTCAATACAGTACAAACGATATATAACTGATGAATCATATCTACTACCTAAGGCCATCCAAAATGCCCAAACTTTTCCTTTCTTTCGCTCTACTCATCTCGTTCTGTAAGTGAGAGATTACTGTAATTCGCCGCCGATATATCCTGTACTCCTGTCTGTAGTGACTTTTGGTCTAAATAGCCTGCCAAAAACAGGCATCTCATGCATCCCGCCTCCCGCGCGCCAATAATAAAGCGGTACTCCCGCCGCGACAAACAACGCTGTAAAAAGCGCCTGCAGCGGTGCCGAAAACACTCCTCTCGAAATCAGGAAAAGGGCAACACAGCAAAACATTATCGGTGTCAGGATAAAAGTTTTGTATGGTCGTTCCAAGTCTGGCTGTCGGACTCTGAGGACGATTACGCCGAGGACAGTGAGGAAGTAGAAGACGTACCCAGCTATTCCGTAAAATGTGATTAAAGTACCGAATTCGCCTACGACGACGAATATGATTGTGAGACCGGCTTGGAGAAGTAGAGCGTTTACTGGTGTATCTGTCTTTTTGTTGATTTTGCCAAAGAGGGTAGGAAGAAAGCCGTCTTTTCCAGAGACATAGACTAGTCTAGCTGAAGTGAATAAGAGAGCGTTGAGAGCGCCAAAACACGACATGGCAACCATGATTGTAAACACGATAGCGCCAGGTCTGCCAAATACATGATTTCCAAAGGCAAGAGCGACGGTACTCGAGCTCGTCAAGTCCGAAATTGGCAACACTTCATAATACGCTATATTTGCCGCTATATAGCACAAAATGACGGTCGGCATCGCAAGATGGATGACTTTTGGTAGGTCTTTGTTTGCGTTCTTCATCTCGGCCGCGACGTAGTTGAGGTTATCCCAGCCGTCGAAAGCCCAGAGACCGGCGTAGAGAGCGAGGGCGTAGTCGCCTAGGGATGATGAAGAGCCGTATGTCCAGCCTTGTGAGAAGTTGCCTGCGCCGTGGCCTGTTATTGTAACGAATGCACCGATGAGGGTAATTGCGAGTAATGCAGCGATTTTTAGAAATAGAAAGACATCGCCTGTACGGGTACCCAGTTTCGTGCTGATAACATTTATCAACGTCACAACCAGAATAGCTGCAATCGCAGCAATCTTGTTAAACCATACGGGAGAGTAATGGCTTGTGTGTTCAGTAGTATCGTCTCCGTCGTTTTCATTGTGGTATATCAGGCGTCCGAGGTACTCTGCAAAGACGATCGCGATGATGGCTGTGCTGCCTGGTTTAAGGATGGTAACTGCTGTCCAGGCGAACAGGAATGCCGGAAGGGGACCGAAGATGTGGTGTAAATACGCCTGCGCACCGCCGTTGAGCGGGATTGCTGTTCCTAGCTCAGCGTAGGAAGCTGCTCCGGTCCAGGCGAGCAGTCCAGCGACGAGCCATACGAGCACCGATGCTGCTGGTGATCCTGCGTGGGCGTTCACTTCGGATGGTGACGAGAAGATCCCGGAGCTGATCTGTCAGCACAATTCACAGTTCATTATTCACTCTATCTCACCCTATCTGCAATCCGATAACCAGTCCCAGCCCGTTCAACACACCCAATCGCTTCTGCTTCTCCAACGGCACCGCACCATCATTCTCCGCCGACGCCTGCAACGGAAACAAATGCGCGCCATACTCAAACACAGACGAGCCCGTCGCCGAAAGTCCGCCAAACGACGGGCGCGGCAACGAGTCGAACGAGCGCAGCTCCGACCGAACTGATCTGTTCGCGGAGGAGCTTCTGCTGTTGTTGCTGTCATTGTTTTCGTCTTCCTCGGACGAGACGAGCGACGCAAGCTCAAATGAGTCGTGCGAATGTGTGTTTAATGCCATAATACTGTGCTTATCTATCACTCTTCTTCAGCTGCTCCTGTATCTGATTTGCATCTATTTAACTCATTTAGGCGTGATGGACGAGTACTAAGACTGCTGAGGTAATCAGTCACGTGAATTTGACGCGTCCTTCGCGTCTGTTTACTCTCACTTTAGCTCTTCTGTTCACAGCAGCACAATACAACACAACGCAGTACTAAGTACACAGAGAAGGTGGAGAATAATGTACGGCGATTTAGCACTCAAACTGGCGCAAGACGCGCGCCGCGTGCAATCCCTCGACGCGCTTCCAACATATCAAACCGACCTCGTCCTTCTCATCATCCGCGAAATCCGCGATCTTCTTCGTGATTTCCAGATTCTTCACGCGAATCAGGGTGTTGATTTTAATCCGTCGCAGAACCGGGCGGTTTCGTGCGCGTTGTTTGTTTTGCAGATTTGTATTCGCAGGAATAAACGCTGTCTACTGGCGTATCATCGTCTACGAGCCAGGCGCATCGAGGAGATGGTCTGGACAGGTCTTGATGCCGCCTCCGCAGCAGACGAGGAGAACGCAGGTGGTGTTTCTCTTACAGCTGGATGGCATCCAGATGAAGACGAGTACTTTCGAGGATACTCGGACGTGCTTTCTGAGCTAAAGGGCGAGTGGACCGATATCGACCTGACTGGACCTATGGATCCTCCACGAGACCTGTTTATCGATGTTCGAGTACTCAAAGACGCGGGTGATATCCAGACTGAATACGGGTACGTCTCTCTTTATTCCTTATCTTACTGTTCTAACTAGTTCAGCGTCATCTCTCTCACCAAGAACAGCCAATTCTACGTCCGGCAAGCTGACGTCGAACGACTCATCCAGCAAGGTTATCTGCTCAAACTAAACTAATCTCTTCATTTATTCTCAATTCTTACTCGGCGTTCATTCTTATTATGTACATATTCTGTTTATAAATGCATATACTATAGCTACATCACTCTCACTCTCACACAATCATAATCATAGTCTACATAGCCGGAGGTGGAATATACCTAGGCCTCTTCTTTCCGCCTTTATGCGTCACGGTAGGCAAATCAGGCATATCAGGCATCCCCATCAACGGCGGCCCGGTACTGCGCAAAGGCGGTGCAGAACTTGGTGGAGGTGGGCCGCTTAGTGGCGTGCCGCTGTTCGACGGAGGCAGAGAGGCTGCGCTCATTGGCGGCGCAGAAGAACCTGGTCGTGAAGGAGGCGCGCTTGCAGGAGGTCGACCAGGAGATGCAGATGGAGCGGATGGAGGGGCTGACGCAGAGGGCGCTGGTGCAGCTTTACGACCCGGCGGTGGTGGCGGTGGTGCCGCTGCCTTTCCAGCATCAGGATCCTAATCAATTAGCACAATCCCCACACACACTGAGATAAAGAATAGACTTACATTAGGATTAACCCATCTCTTTTGCTTCTCATCATACACAAACTTGATTTCGTCTCCAAGTTTGGCGCGAATCGCTTTCGGTTTATTCTCTAAATTAGCGTCCTTTGGTTTGCGCATCCATCCTGAAAACCATCCTGCTTTCGCAGCAGGCGCAGGTTCAGCTATAGAACACTGTTAGAATGTTGTTGCATACTAAAAGAGTTCTCAACATACCCTCTTTCTTTGAATCCACCTCTTTGTCTTCCTCCTCCGTCTCCTCTTCCTTAGGCGTATGCTTCTTCCGCAATGAATTATTGCCCAATCCCAGATCATCATCATCATCATCAAACTCATCATACCGACTCGTACTCTGCGCTGCTCCTTCCTCATCCTCATTAACAGACTCAGACGTCGCAGGCATGTATCCACCGTGTCCATCTTGTTCTGGCGCTTGCTCTGGCGGTTCATACGACGAGATGCCGTAATCTCCCATCATCGGACCGCCTAGCATCGGTTCATAACTCGGTTGTTCATAACTCAGCTGTTCGTAACCTGAGGATTCGTAGCCGTATGATGGCATAGGCGGCATCGCAGGTCTAGATTCCTCGTGTTCTTCAGCGGGTTTATCTTCATACGTAGGCGTCGGCGGTTCATATCCCATACTCGGAGGCTGATATCCAGATTCATACGCCTCTCCATCATCGTTATACGTGTCATTGTCAACAGGAGGCGTGTATCCATTCTCCTTTTCCTCATTATTTCTATTTCGGTGGGTAACAGCCCCATAGTCATCAGCCGGATTCTCGTACGTAGGCATAGGCGGTTCATATCCCGACGCCGCACGGGGCGGTTCATATGCTGCCGCTGCATCGTACGACGACTTTCGCGACTGATACATCGGACGCGGCATATCCTGAGGCGGAAGCGCAGCAGCGGTCTTGTACGCTGGCTCAGGAGAGTATTTGGCTGACGTGAGCGGTGCGAGGCCCGGAACTCGTCCGCCTTGCGAGGATGGTGGTCTTTGCGAAACAACTGAGCTCGGACGCGAGTATTCCTGAGCACGCGATTGCGGGTCATACATCGACATAGGATCATATGTCTGCGGGTTTGACCGCGGGATATCGACAGGAGCGTATCCAGAAGCCGTGCTAGGTACATACGAAATCGGTGATTCTTGGCGAGGAGCATATGGATTCGAAGGAGGACGAGACGGGTTCTCAGATCCAGATCCGTCTGCTGGGAACGGGAAGGATGAAGTAGCTCGGTGTGACGATGGCGAAGATCCATAAGACCGGGGATGATAAGCACTATTAGCCGTCGCTGAAGGTGAATAAGGACCTCCACTGCCGCCATAGTAACCCTGGTTCATAGAAGCCAAATCGAGAGTCGACTGGTTTCTCGACAAACTAGGACTCGACGCCAGTTTCTGAAATCGCTCATCAGCGCCTTCGCCACCGGCTCCTGCAGCGTTGCTACCATGTTTATCTTCTTCTCCTGCCACAAATTGCGCGAGCTTCTTATCAAAATTACCCCACATGCCGCCAAACGTAGGCTTAGAAACAAGTCCTCCAAGCCACTTTCCATCTGAAGGAGTATCAGACAGACGCTCTGATAGTTCACGAACACTCTGCACAAATTCTGCGTTGTACATGAATGCAGTCTTTGGCGTCGCTTTGATTCCAGCCAAGATCTGCTCACAGTACTTCTTTGCCTCGGTGATGAATCCACTCTCGCTCAGCATCAAAGCATGCTGGTACTTGAAGAGTTGCAAATGAGGGAAAAATGTTCCACTAGCAGTTTGATCACTAAGTGCAACCACTAACTCATAGATCTCGCTGAGGACAATAACATCAATATCCTTGCTAAACGAAGATGTATTTCGCGAAAAATCGGCGCCAACCAGCGTAAACAAAGCCGCTGAATCGTCAACGGCTCCAAATATAGCATTAGCAAACAAATAACAACAATGAGCAGCGCTCGTCAAGCCATAACGCGCTAAAGCCGTTCCAAGCTTCAAGATCGCATCACATTCATTCGCCTGAGAACTGTTTAAGATAATCATAGCCAATGTTTGGCGCCACTTTAGTAAGTCTTGCGGTGCTTGGTCCGGAGTTCCTGTACCAGGAAGCAAGTCCACGGTCATACCCAAAGGCAGCAATGAGTCAACTATAAAACATTAGCGTATTTCTCCATGGTTAAAAAAGTATACATACCGGCATCGCCTCCTGCTCCAGCAAAGACGTTATAAATAACAGCTAAACTGCTAGCTTCAGAAGTCTGCAGTCCTTTAACTTCAGACTTCACAAACTCATGTACAGTCTCAACCCAACGCTCCTTGCTTATAGTGTTGGAGATTAGCAGAGCATGGCCCCACATGTTGTTATCAAGCGCGGCAATAAGAGCAGCTTCTCTGTCTCCTTTGAGTAGCGCGTCTTTGATTTTGGATAGAGCATCCAGTTTCTTATTCAAATCTCCTGAATTCATTAAATCAGTCGAGCCATTGCTCGCATTACGCAAATGGCGCTGGTAAAGATCCGTCGCGCTGCTGAAGTTTGCTAATTCACCAGGTGTCGCATTGTCGGCACTTTCTGGTACAAGAGCAAGTCTGAGATCATCAGCTGCTTCAGGACTGCCGGCGTATTTACCATCATACTTTAGCAAAACCCGCATACACTTCCACAGCACGACCTTATCTTCGGCATCACGCTTGACATCAGCTCCGAAAGCTTCATATACTTCTTGTTCTAACTCCTGGACCTTGCTATCCATCCATTTCAGCACGTCTTTCTTCTTTGATTTGTTTGCGCCTTTGGCGTTGACGCTGAATACCGGGCCTGGGAATTTTGAGTACATCAAATCAGTTGCGCGATCAGTAATTGCGTCTTTAGCGTTCACCACTTTAATCATAGAGTGACTAAAATCAAGCTCAGCAGAAGCATATGCCGACTGCGGGTTTCGAGTGGGAAAGATCGTAGCCATACGTCCATCAGCAGCCCAAGACAACAGCGGATGCGGCTCTGGCTTGAGCGATTTGTTTGGTCTGGGAGATGGCGCGTTTCTGCGCATCGCAGGTTGAGAAGGCAGGCCGAGGCTGCCTGTCATAGTCGAAGGCTGGGGAGGAGCTGCTGGATAGGATTCTGAAGATGCATAGGGTGCGTAGTTGGAAGCAGGTGCGGCTGGGGCATATGCCGAAGGAGTCCCCTGCGGCAGCATCATACTAGAAGTAGGTGCAGGAGGATATCCAGGCTGAACTGGAGCATAAGCTGACTGCGCAGAGGGTGCGTAAGCAGAATTCTGCGGCAGCAAAGTTTGCGCAGAATATCCAACCGAAGCCGAGCTCGAGGGACGAGCTTCATGTTGCACATTTCGCATTTCCTGTTGCGGAGAGTATGTAGCTGCTCTTGGAGGCGGCGGGGTTGGTCGTCCCATAGAAGGTGGCGCGTGCGATCGCGGAGGAAGAACGGCGCTGGTCTGCGATGTTGTTCGTCGTGGTGGTGCAAATGAAGAGGTCAAGAATGGAGGATCGTAGGCATCGCTTGAGCGATCATTCAAATGCGACTTTGCGACTGGAGGCGCACTAGTACGAGAAGGTGCTTGACCATACGCATTGCTCACAGGAGTGGCTTGACCATATGCGTTGCTCGCAGGGGGTGCCTGTCCGTAGGCATTACTCACAGGAGGCGCTTGTCTATAGGCATTGCTCGCAGGAGACGGTTGATATGGAGTTTGGCCAAGATCAGAGTGCGCACCAACCAAAGACGAGTACGCATTTTGCGAAGGCGCGTAAGCACTCTGCGCAGCCACGGGAGGATAGTTATTGGTCGTAGTCGGGGCATACGCGGAACTCGGTAGAACCGGAATATTGTTTCCAACAGGGGGTGTGTAAGCATTCGCTGGTGCAGCTCCATAGCCAGATGGAGAGTAGCTGCTTGGCGGTGCGTTTTGGAAAGACTCATTCGTAGCTAGTACTGCGAAGTTATTTCCCGGCGATGGGATATATGCGTTGACGCTGGCATGCGGGGCAGAAATGGGAGAATTGACCGTCTTGGGAGCGTATGGGTTCACAGGCGGCGGCGGCGAGTTGTATCTAGTCATAGCTGCAGGAGGAGGAGAGAATGTATTCACGGGCACCAACGCAGGAGTCTCGACCGGCGCAACCGGCGCATAGGGGTTGATCGGTGCAGGCGCAACGTTCTGTGAAGCTACCGGGGGAGCGTATTGAGAAGAAGGAGATTGCACTGACGGAGGCGGGGCAAACTGATTGCTCACAAGATTCGGCGACTGGGCCAGTGTCGGGCCTGGAATGCTCGATGGTGCTCTATACTGATCATGCTGCTCCACCCTGCGCATAAGCTTAGTTTGAGGGAGCATAGGCAGCTCAGCAAAGAAAGATTTTGGCTTCGATAATTCATGAGATACTTGTGACATAGCAGCTTGAGCAAGTGGCACCGAATAGGAATTACCACTATAACTGGTCTCAAATCCTGAAGATGGCTGAATAGGGGCAGCGGCTTCTGTGGTAGAAGCGGCCACAGGAGCCGGAACTTCTTCATCAGACAAAAAGTCATCGTCGTCAAGTAAAAAGTCAAATGAATCTTCCGTAACAAATGCTACATCAGGCTCTGGCGCAGTTGCATCAGGCGCAGCTGTCTCCGGCGCAACTGTATTCGAAATAGAAGAAAAGAAGTTATCTTCAGCAGTAGATGCAAACGCAATATCAGCTTCGACTAGAAATCAGTCAGCATCGCTATAAATTAACTAAACATGTAGAGCTTACCTGGCTTGGAAGTTTCGATTTCATCAAAGAAAGATGAATTATTATCATTTCCAAAAGACAATGCTGGCTCAGTCTGCTCCACCACCGGCTGCGAAGAGCTGATGTTATCAAAAAATGACGGTTCTTCGCTGGCTCCAAATGATAAGTTAGATTCTTCCACAGCTTTCTCCGCTGATACGGGAACAACAGGTACTGAAGTAACTGGCTCTTCCACTACCGGCTGCGAAGAAATAATATTGTCGAAAAACGAAGGTTCCTCGCTGATTCCAAATGATAAGGTAGATTCTTCCACAGCTTTCTCCGCTGGCACTGAATCAATAGGCGCTGAAGTAACTAGCTCTTCCACCATCGGCTGCGAAGAACTGATATTATCAAAAAATGACGGTTCTTCGCTGGATCCAAACGATAATGTAGACTCTTCAACAGCTTTCTCAACTGGTGCTGGATCAACAGGCTCTGACAGGCCTGGCTCTAGCTCAGTTGATTGTTCGACTTCAACGGGAACATCAACGGCTTCTGTAGGCAGTGGTTGCGATTCAGATTGGCTAAATTCCTCAGGAGGCTGCGCTGCATGGTCAAAGAATGAAGGTGCGCTTTCAGAAAACGAGATTGCAGGTTCTTCGGCAACGATAGGCTCTATACTATTGGTTAGAAAATTAGCCAAAAGTAGAAAGAAATGAACGTACCAGCTGGTGTCTCGATTGGGTCTGATGAGACGATTATCAAGGTGTCGCTTTCGCTTAACACAGCTGATCGCTCAGTATCTTCGATTTGAGTAGTCGATTCCATTGTTGAGCTTAGATCAGTAAAGAATGCAGAAGTATCAGGCGCAGTAGTGTTTGAGAATAGAAAGGTAGAGTCGGTAGCAGTCTCATCAGCGCGTAAAGGTTCAGTAGACGCGAGCTCTGCTAAGTCAGATACAGATGAAGGTTCGTCGTTAGATACTGGTGCGGGGAGAGTCTCGAGATCAGGTGTAAGATCAGTAACTGCTGATCCGACGATTGCTGATGCCACAATTGCGGCGGCAAGTTGTTCACTAGGAAGCAATGTCGAATCTTCAGATTTGGATAAATCGATCTCAGCGACTGTGGGTTCCTCGTTTTGATCCTCGGTAATAAGAGCTTCTTTGTCGATCAGAGGTTCAGAAGATTGCTCAGTTGGTGCTGGTTCTTGGATTTCTGGTTCCTGAACTTCTGGCTCGGTTTGTACTTCGACTGGCTCAGCTTCTGGCTCAACCTCTGATACGGCCTCTAGGTCGAACTTTTCGACCTCTTCGACTTCTGGCTGCTGGACTTCTGGCGACGCGTCGAGTTCTGATTCCACACCCAGCTCGCTAGTCTCAACCACACTCTCAATAGGCTCTGTAACTTCAGCAGACTCCTCAATTACAGAAGCATCCTCGATATCAAGTGGCAAGTCAGTAGGATTAGGAATAACTTCAGACGGCTCAGGCAAGTCGATTGATGGAGATGTCGATATATTTTCAGATGCAGCGTTATCAGCAGTTTCTTCGAGCAAAGGCTCGGACAAATGCTCTTCAGCTGCAGATTCCACAGCTAAGTCAAGACTCTGCTCGTCTGGTGAAGATTCAGGAATCGCAGGGTCGTCTTGGACTGTATCTTCTTCGAGACCGGCAATCAGGCTGGTCTGAACAGAGGCAGATACGCCAGCTTCAGTGTCCGATTCGTGAAGACGGTCGTCAGACGCGACAGGCAATTCGTCTACAGACTCCATGCCAGATGCAATTGATGCAGAACGATGTACAGAAAGGCTGGCGAAGGGGAGATTTTCTGCGGATGGACTGTTGGTGGACTTAATTGTATTGTTGTCCTTGACAATCGTGCTAAGAGGGTCGCCCTGGCTGCGTGGTACGGTTTCCTCTACAAACCCCAAATGTCAGAACGAGCACTCTGAACGTGATGCTCAGGACGACGAAGGTCAGGCAAGAGCTGTTATTTCGAGCAATTGCAGAGTATTTGGATTGCTTCAGTGATGCAGATTATGCTGAGGGGTTGTAGTGGGATTGTTGGCGGTGGAACAGCCAGGAGTGCGCTTTCTGCGCAGTTCCAGACCTGGTCAGTCAAGGTAGATGTCTACTTCTTCTACAGTCTGCTGTTCGATCTAACATTATTGATGTTATAGAATATATCCACAGTTGCTCGTAACAGACTATCAAAGCTTTATTTGCCGTCAGGAAAGCTGACTCCAAGCAGCGATGAAGATAGCAAAGAAACATCGACAGATCTTCTAATCCGCGC
Source organism: [Lipomyces] yamanashiensis (assembly GCA_030572775.1). Lineage (NCBI taxonomy): Eukaryota > Fungi > Ascomycota > Lipomycetes > Lipomycetales > Lipomycetaceae > Myxozyma > [Lipomyces] yamanashiensis. The sequence continues at coordinate 25,617 of JAJMBS010000027.1, forward strand.
AGGATACATTCGGAAATCATCAGCGGGAGTCTACTCGCTTCTGACAATGGGTCTTCTTGTTCAGAAGAAACTGGTTTCAATTATTGATAGAAATATGTATATGGTTGGTGCATCTGAGGTCTCATTACCAGCTCTGTTGACTCCCGCGGCATGGCAGAAAACTGGACGTTGGGCGAATACTGAGATATACAAGCTGAAGGACGCAAGCAATTCACAGCTCTTGCTTGCGCCGACACACGAGGAGGAAATCACATCGATTGTGGCTAATGAAGTGGATTCGTTCAGACAACTTCCTTTGAGACTCTACCAAGTTGGCAGAAAATATCGCGATGAACTCAGACCTCGTGCTGGTATGATGCGCGGCCGAGAGTTCGTTATGATGGATCTCTACACTTTTGATACCACAGCTGAGAACGCTATGTCTACATACAAGAACGTCCGGGGTGCTTATGAGTCGATATTTCGTTCTGTCGGTATAGAGTTTGCCGTCTCTGAAGCTGACTCTGGATCTATCGGTGGCGACCTTTCTCATGAATATCATTATATCTCATCAGCGGGAGAAGATAATCTGATCATGTGCAATTCATGCGGCTACGCTGCAAATTCAGAAGTCGCTAGCTCGTATCCATTGGATGAGCATATGGGCAGTCCAACCGACGTCGCTGTCGAGTACGGAATATTAGACGATGGTTCTTTGTTAGTGATCTATCATCCGCCGAACCGTAAAGTGAATCCGAACCTGATCAAGAAAAATCTGCCGACATACAACTCTGATGTCAAAGACCCAGTGGCATCGATATTGGAGAGCGGTAGTGATCCAATGCTGCAGAGGATTATCAGGATATACGATGAGCGTGTGCCCGAGCAGTCGTCTTTGCCCGATCTTCCTATTCAGGTCAATATCGGAAATATCACAACTTTGAGGTTTCCCTGTGTCGAAGTTGACCCGATCAACTTCCCAAATGAGCAGTGTCCAAAATGTGAGGAAGGTGTCTTAGACTCCTCAAAGGCTGTTGAAGTGGGACATACTTTTTATCTTGGCTCGAAGTATTCAAAGCCATTGGAGGCAAGTTACAAAGCAGAAGACGGTACGTCAAAAGTCATTGAGATGGGATGTTACGGTATTGGAGTTTCCAGACTAGTAGATGTTATAGCCGATGTTACCAAAGACGAGAAAGGCTTGTGCTGGCCAGTTTCCGTTGCGCCATTTGAAGTGATCATTGTGACAAAACCAAAATCCGAAGCTGCTGACGATGCTGCTGTTGTAGTGTACCAGAAACTAGTTGATGTTGGGTGCGAACCGATTATAGACGATCGCCACGATAAATCTTTTGGATGGAAGTTGTCAGATGCGCGGTTTTTGGGGTTCCCTGTGAACGTGATTATCGGGAATAAGTTTATTAAGACTAGAAAAGTTGATGTTGAGAATCGTCGCACGGGTGAAACGGTGGAGTGTGGTCTGGATGAAGTCACTGCAACTGCTTCGCTCATTCTACAAATTGAGAGAAATACTATGCGAAAGACTGGCTAAACCGCATATGATAAAGTGTACATAGACTGTATATACTACAAATAATACAAGGTGGGGTGTTAGTTTGATTAACTAGAATGATATATACAAATGAAAGCAGACGCTCTCTAGTTTACATGCTGACTCCGACGCACCATTTCCTCATATATACTCCAAGCAATGGCCGAACTGAATCCTTTTCTTACAATACGTAGCATCATGCCGTTGAATAAACCTCGAATACCCGTGTCTTCTTTCGCCATTCTTGAAAAAGCTGTCCACATTTTTGTTCCGTAAGTATCTGGGAAAAGCTGCATCCGAGTTTTCACGGCGTCGAACGGGTTCGTTATCGCGGTTGCTGTCGCGGCAGCGACTATTGCGCACATTCCGTTGACTGCAGCTGACATGGAGGATGATAAGACCGCAGACTCGTTCGCGATCTGTGAGGTGGGAAGGGTGGAGATCATCTGTGGTGCGAGTAATTTGGAGTGCTCGTAGATGTAAACGTATAATCCAGCATAGGGCATATCACGAACAAAGGTAGCGCCAAATCCGTAAAAGAATCCTCTGATACCGTTTTCAGTATACACCGACTTGACAGTATTGAGGATCGAAGTTCCGGCGTATTTCGTTGATTCGTAACGAACTTTGAGAACTGTGACTGGCATCATGACGAAGCCCACCGCACCACGCGTGAACGACCCAGAAAGGAGATTAGCATATCCTTCTAGCTGCGGTAAAACAGATGATCTAATTGCTGTATTCTGACGTGCTGTGTTGGTGGAGTATTTCGAAAGAGCACCCCGGACTGAATGCAATGTGGAAAAATAGAGACCTGATCCGACTGAAGTTCGTAGCACAGACGGGATTGTTCCTCTCCACAGTTTCGGAATCAGCAGGAGATTTATTCTGCTTCCAGAAGACGACTGCGAGTCCAGAATATCGCGAAGAGACTTGCGCAGAGTCGAATCAGGCGCCTGCTGAACCCGCGTTTTCAGCAGATCCAACGGTTGCAGAAGAATGGACGAAGTAAACCCAGAGACGAAGCCAGACAGTATTCGACTCGACGCTGAGCTGGATCGCTTGGATACAGACTCAGACGCCGGAACCGAAGTCATCACCGTTCAGACAAGGAAAGTAGTAGCAGGCTGCGGTCCATGGACTGTGGTGAAGTTATCTGGGAACAGTCAGTCATCTTCGAGAACGGTTTGTCCCAGCACTGTATGACGTAATACTGGATTACTGAGCTTTCCCGGATGAGCGCTGACATTACAGTAATTACGCAAGATTACTCTTTATTGAATAGTGAAATAGCAGATAGTTGTATGAGTTCTCAATTCTTTCCCCAAAGCAAATACAAATTATAAATGCATGCATACGCAGTTAAAGTAGCAAAAAACAGCGAGCGAACAAGTGAACAAGACAAAAAAGAAATAAGAAAGATTTACACAAAATTATTAATGGAAATTGAATCTAGTTGGTCTCCAGCAAGACCTTTTTTTTCCTTCTCTATTTAACAGCTTAAGAAAATGTTCGGGCAACGAAAACCTGGGTAGCCTTGAGAGCATTGTACTTGACGTCGGAGTCTGGGTGGGTCATCATCTCCATGATCTTGGTCTTGGTACCCATGGTGTTGAGTAGGATGAGGCCCTCTGGCAGCTCTCCGATGATAAATGAGATATCGTTGCTTGCGACAGCGAGAACGGTGTTGTCGTCTGAGGTAGAGATGATCTTGGCAAGTTCTTTGAGGAGCTTCCAGTCGTCCTCCTTGAACAATTCCGCGTTTCGCTTCCAGAAGTCAACGGACTTGTGGGCAGGCGACCATTTCAGACGGCCAGTAGTGAGCTCAGTCAAGTACTCGTCAAAAGTAGACATCTTATCCTGCGCTTCCTGGAGGGCAGTAGCCAGGCAGGTAAGGTCGTCCTCCAACTCCGAATCGGTCCACTTTCTCAGAGACATGCTCTTGATGACTGGCAGACCACCGACAACAAGCAGAGACGAGATGTTTTGCTCGGGAGCAATAGTGACGAGGTTGCTAAATAATGAGACGCTGACACGGATAATCTTCTCCTTGATAGCAGTCTTCATGATATCCATGACGATGGCGATGATATCGCAGGTTTTGTTCAGGTTCTCGGCACAATCAAGCTCGAACGAAAGTAGCCAGAAAACAAGGACGGTGTAGTACTGAAGCTGGAGACCGCCCCGGCCAGACTTGAGGTTTTCGATGAGGGGAGGACCGTAGGTGGTAATCTTCGACCAGAACAAAGGGCGGGTGCACTTGACGGAGAGGATGGCGCCGTAGGCCTGGGCGGCAAGATCTTTGAGGCTGTAGTCGTCGGAGGTAGCGAGCTTGCTGTGTGTGCATGCAAGAAGCTTCTCGACCACAGGGACAGATGGGGTCTCGGCGGAGCTACTAGTAGTTAGTACTGATTGATATATGAGGAGAAGACGACGTACATGAGCATGAGAATCATGGCCTTCGCGGCAAGAAGAGCAGCAACGGCGTCTTCACTGTCTAATAAGGCCATCAAGGGAGGGCGGATAGTGGGAAGGCCATTGAGCGCGCTAGCAAGGGACTTGGAGTCTGCGGTCCCGTCAGTAATGAGTACACGTAAATGCTGCGTCGTAGTAGACTCACCCAAAAGAAGAGCGGAGGCCAAGGCGAGGGTGTATTTGAGGACCTCAGAGTTTGTGACCTTGAGAAGCACTGTGCAAAAGACAAAGGCGTACATGGTTGGGTTCTGCGAAATATCTTTGTCAGTGATGTTCACTCTTCGACTTCGAAGTGACTTCAAAGAAAACGAGCACACCTTCTCGACGACGGCGGTCGCCTCAGACAAGGAGATCTTGTCAATTGCCTTCAATGCAGCAACGTGCTCGTCGGAAAGACCCTGCTGGTCCCAGGCAATTGTTTCGCTGCAGACTTCGCTGATTCTCTCATCGATGTAGGCGTTCGAGAAGATGACGCTGTTGGGCGAGGGAACCTGCGATAATTGTCAGTCTTTTTTTTTTTGCAATTCCGGCAATACAATGCTGCTCTTTACCTCTTCAATGGCTTCGGTAGACATTCTGAATATAAACTGCTTGTAGAACTGAGTATCGAAAACACCTTTGTTCAACCCAAGTCTTCCTCGAGGTGAAGATAACGAGGGTCGATAATAGGCTCGCAGCAACCACATTAAACCTAACCCCGATGTCTGGATCGCCGAAAAAGTAAACCCTAAGCAACCTTTGCTGAGTCCAATCTCAGCAACGCCACGATACTCAATACTGGATAGTTGGATATCAGAACACTAGGATATCAGGGATATCAAGAAGAGGGAATATATCAAGATCACAGATTCAAATTGAATAATTTATCACAATGCCAACAGCAAATCCGCTATCAAAAATCATCGTGCTCGCCTCGGTGTTGGCCGCCGGGTTCCTGCTTATCATTCTCTCGTGTGCGCTCTTCGACAACTGGCTGCCGTTGCTTGTTGGTGTGTAGTTCTTTTGATATTGAAATATGTTTGTGTGTGTATTAATGTGCTGTTTTAGTTGGTGTTTTCTTAATTGCGCCATTGCCTAATGCAATCTGTGAGAAATACGCGGCAAACGATGATTTCATGCAGGAGTCCTCAGGGTCGGTCTCCTCTTTCTACTTCACTTCACCATCTGATCTGAACTCCTCTGACTTGTTCAATCTAGAAACGCCGTTATTGACTTTGGCCGCTACGTCACCGGCATCCTCGTCGTCACCGGTCTTGCTCTGCCATTCGCCCTCGCGCACTCACGAGTCATCGGTCTGCCTGCCATGTTCATGTCAATCTTCGGCGGTGTTTTGGTTTACGGCACAATCATCACTTTCACCATGTTCTTCAACGAGACTGAGGAATTCTAAAAGACTGATATTATCGCATCGTGTCCTTACTCGGATCTACTTGATTCATTTGTCCTGTTTCCCGGAGTTTATATTGTTTTGATTTGTTTTCACTATTTGTTTAGTCATTTACTTTGTACGGTTTGAAAATCTGTCAGCTTGTTTGGTTTTGAATGCGAGTGTATATACTCTAATGCGAATCGTATCACAAGACCGAGTCAGGTTTGTATATTTGGACTAGTTTGGGCAGTTTAATCTAAGCATGCATATATAATATCGTCTCTTGAGATGTAGTTATTATTGACTTGGTACATCAAACCGAGCAAGAAATGAAGACTCTGTCTCTACGACTCCATAAAACTCAGAGTCTTCTTGCATATCAATGTACTTTTGTAAATTACTCGTCTCTCCTCTTGATGCTGCCATCCGACCTTGTATCAGCGACCATGACGGAGCAGGTTGATGGTATTCTGTACATGATCCTGGTTTTAGCATGTGCGCTCTATCCGAGGCAAAATTCTCGAGGAATTGATGTGCTTCGATGCATCTGAAATAGCGTTTGTAGTTGTTCTTCAGTGGAATCGCAGGATTCAATGTTTGCAACGCGTATTCGAAAATGTCAACAAACCGGGCAGTCTGATATCCTGGGCTTGTATCATCCTCTTCTCGTGATAAAACTGAATCGTAGTCTAGTACTTCCCACGACTTGTCTTTTAACCGGATCAGAATAACATGATAATCCCACAGCACAAACTCATCCGGAGATAATCTCTGTTTAAACAACGGCACTTTCCGCGCCTGATTCGAGATAAAAACGACATAAATCAGTTTACAATTTAAATTAGCGGATTTTGATAACTGTTCTGTCGCAAGATAAATGTTTTCCTCGCAATAGCTGGAAGAGAGGCTATGTCAGACTCATGCAAGCTTATAGAAGGAGTACGACATACCATGATTGATAAGGTCCGGTGAATGTAGAATTGACTATATTTGATCCAACATCGGACATTGATATATTTTCAGAGTATTTTTGAGGTACTTATAGTACTTATAGTACTCTTAGGACTCTTAGTATTCAGATGCTGATATACATAAGTTATCATCGAGTGAAGCCGCAGGGCTGCACAGTGTTAATTCCGGAACTCTTCTCAACAACAACACTTGGATCATAAGACTAGACATTCACACACCTTCAGTTTATACGAAAATACACAGAATAATATAGTTTGATATTGCATTGTATTTTATCTGAGCATTCTGCACAGATTGCTGCAACAGCTTCGCCATGTTTTCGAGCGCAATTAAGTCATGTGCGTCATATTGTTTATCATATCAATAACCTGCTGATTTACTAACTCGACCACAGTATCCTCAAATATCTCGTCACATTACTCGATTTCGCAGTCTGCAGTCTTTCAAGCTGGGCCATGGTCAGTTTTTGACGCCAAACGGAGAAACTCGGGGAATCAGGTATGTCATGCTTAACCAATCAACGCTCTATGCTAACGTACAGGTCTCTGTGTTTACATGCGATAAGCGGAAACTCGAGTCTCTACTTTCTCGAGCCGGCGGCAGTTCGAGCGCTGCAATTCATCGTGACGTGGAAGAAATTTGTATTCGACTACGTCAAGAAGTCAGTTTCCTAGCGAAACTTCGACATCCAGCAATTCTCGAACTAGTGGAACCAGTTGAAGAAGGTCGTTCTTCTATTTCATTTGTCACTGAACGTGTGACGGCATGTTTATCGTCTGTCATTGAACGGAAAGCGAGTGGACGCACTGGATCTGACGATGAAGTTGATGAAATTGAGATTCAAAAGGGATTACTGCAACTTGCAAAGGGACTTGAGTTTCTGCATTTTAGTGCGGGGATAGTGCATCTAGGCTTGGTTCCTAGTGCTATTTTCGTGAACGCAAAGGTAGTAATCAAATTTATGACTTATGAATTAGCTGACAGGTATAGGGCGACTGGAAGTTATCTGGCTTTGGATTCTCACAAGACTTCCGCACAAAGGAAGTCAGTGAATACTTTGTCCCCCAATACGATCCCCGACTTCCTTCAGCAGTTCAATTCAACTACGACTACGCCGCTCCAGAGCTTGTTCTTGATCATTTACTAGACCCGTCGAATGATATGTTTGCATTGGGATGTATTATTCATGCCGTGTACGCTTCACGGCCCCCGTTGGCGACGAATCAGAATCCTGGAACATACAAAAACACAATTACCCAAGCATTACGGATATCCCGGGATTCTCGATTTCCAGCATACTTATACGAAGTATTGCCACAACTTCTAACTAGACGGCCAACTGAGCGGATGTCCTCGCGAGATTTCCAGAATTCGAAATATTTTGATAATATTCTGGTAAACACAATTAGATTTTTAGATGCCTTTCCGGCGAAAACGACGTCAGAGCGGCACGCCTTCATGCGTGGATTATCAAAAGTTTTACCGCAGTTCCCTAATTCTGTTCTGCAAAAGAAGATTTTGCCGATCTTGGTTGACGAGCTTGATAAAGATGAATCATTGATTGGGCCGATTTTGACGAATGTGCTGGAGATTGGGAAGGATATGTCACAACTTGGATTTTGTACACGGATTCTGCCGAGTCTTAAGAATATGCGAGATTCACCTGCAGGACAGATTGTACTTCTCGACAAGATTGCGATAGTCCAGAGTAAAGTTAACGGACAGCATTTTAAGGATGATATAATGCCACTGTTGTATCAAGCTCTTTCATCGCAGTCTCCTTCGGTACAAGAGAAAATGCTGAATTCGTTACCTGCTGTGTCAAAGTCGTTGGATTTTCCCACGATTAAAAACGAGTTGTTCCCACAAGTCGCGAATGTGTTTTCACACACGAATAGTTTAGCAGTTAAAGTCGCTTCGTTAGTGGCTTTACAGGGACTTATCGGGTCTGGTTTGGATAAATATACCATCTCCGAGAAACTTGTCCCCCTGCTCAAAGCTATGAAGACTCGCGAACCTACTGTGATTATGCAAGCTCTGAATGTATATATTCCGATTGTTCCAGCTGTTGACGTATCAGTTCTCGCGTTAGATGTGTTACCGCATTTATGGGCGATGTCTGTGAGTCCGTTGTTGAAAGCGGAGCAGTTTAGACAGTTTATGGAGGTTATTCACAAAGCGGGAGATCGGGTTGAGAAAGAACATGGGCGAAAACTTGCAGAGTTGGATCCTAATCATGGTAGTAGGAATGGGGGAGCGCTTCCTAGTACTGGCGATGAAGAAGCTGATTTTGAAGCACTTGTACTTGGACGACAAGCTCCAGTTCCTGTGAAGGCGACTAATGGCGAGACAACGAGCAGCAGACTTGCACCGCAGGATAACGATGATTTCGAGTGGACTGAGGAGGCGCCGAAACCTGCGCCGAAGCCGGCGGCGGTAAATAGGACTGTTTCGTCGTTTGGAAATATGCGAACGACGCAGAATTCGGGGATGAAATTACATCCTACACGTACGACCATGAACACCCTCCGTGCACAACAACAACAGACACAGCAGACACAGCAGCAGCAAAATCAACCACAGCCGGTGTTTTCATGGCAACAACAATCAAGTTCCGCGACTCTCACGCCGAAGTTAATGTCTCCGCCGCCTCCGCCAAAATCTACTCGCGCGCCTAGTATGAACGAAAGTAACGTATGGGCAAATCCTGCGTCTTCAGTCCGTTCTACTTCCTTCGGTTCAGTTGGGTTGGTATCAGGACAGATGTCGCCACCAGGTGGATTAACCCAGACTTTGTTTTTGCAAGCGTTGACGCCTAATTCGTCGTCTACTTTAACTCCGACGATGGCGAATGCAAATGTTACGAATCCCGAACTGAGTAATCCCTGGACATCCTCGATATCTTCGCCGACTACCTCAAACAGTTCTAGCTTTCCTGTCCTTGCACCACCACCATCGTCGTCCATGAATAGGAATGGATTTGGACAACCACAGTTAGTACCTCAGACGCCAAAGACACAGGGCAATAGCGGCGGCGGTGGAAGTGGTTTTGCTAGTTTATTGTAAGAATCGTGATGTAATGCGAAAATTATAGACCATCTAATACTAAAATGACTATTTCCCATTTTTTAAGGATGTATGGTGGATTATCGACAATATATTTCACGACATATGAAGGACTAACAATCACCAAGATAAATCCAACAAAAAACATAATAAGATGATATGATGAGTAAATTAAATACAAAAAGTAATATTATAAACAGCGAAAAAATGGTGAGAACAAAAAAGATATAGACTTTAAAGCGACAAGAGAAATGACACAGCAACCATTTAAAATAACACACACGGCAAAAAAAGAATAAACGAAGGAATGACAAAATTTCTTTTGTTTTTTTTTGATCAGAGACTAAGAAGAGAGATTAGACGATGACCATGTCGTAGATTACGAAAGCTTCGTATTCTGTATCAACGATCGCCGAGTACTCCTGTAAGTTCTGATCTTCTTGAACGACCATACCCTTTTTATCTTTCGAGAAAGCGTTTCCAGCGAGGTATCCGTACTTTTGCGTCAAAGCTGTTTTCGCCTTTGCGATGGAGGCGGTCGGGGGCTTGACGAGGACGGAGATGAAGTCTGGTGGGAGACCATAGCGGAGGACGGACTCGACGAAGACGCGGATTGATTTCAGATGGGTCCAGGCCATGAATGCGTCGGAGTAAGTAGCACGGGCAAGACGAACGGCTTCGCCCTGTAGATAATTAGTACTTGCTTGATTGATGGAGTGATGTAATACGTACCCACACCCGTCGCTCCTGCTCGATAGCCTTCTCCTTCTCCTTCTTGAGATCTTCAATGATACCCTCGGTCCACTTGAATTCACGCGGGAACCACTTGTTTTCTCTGCACTTGTGGGTGAACTCTGGCACAGATTTACGGAACAGTGTTGGATTATAGAGGATGAACTCGTCGTCGGAGGCGATCGCCGAGGCCGACCGGGGAACGACCATGGGAACGAGAGTTTCGTACTCTTTGATGAAGGCTTTGGTTTGGGCCTTGGGGACGGCAACGAGAACGGTCTCGAGGTACTCTGAGCCTATGACGAAGTTTTCTTTCTTGACGATATCTTGGAGAGAGCGGGTAGAAAGAGCACCACTTAGAGAACACAGTTAGTATTGCACTAAATGCATGGATTGGATTAATGACATACGTCTGCTTTCGGTCGACTGCGGCAAGGTTGCTCTTTGCAATCATGTAGTTGGAGTAGACGGCCTTGAGGTCAGCGTCGAGGGCAAAGATTTCTTTCGAGAGGGTGTCGACGAGCTCGGCGAGCGGCTTATCGACGCGGTACTTTGCGGTGTTCCACTGGAATGATTTGATGTAAGTTTCGGGGGCCTCTGTATAAAAGAAAAAAAGAAGGGTTAATAAGAGAATTGAATGCAATTGAGGGCAGATTGAGGACACGTACTGTCGGAGACGGTCTTCGCGGCAGTGACTTCATCCTTGGTATCGTAGACGGCTTTGAGGACATCAACGGTGCGATTGACGACGGCCTCGAACTGTCCGTCTGACTTTGCAAGTTCCTCGGACTGCTGTACGAGTTGGTCGAGGGTACCGATCTTGAAGTGGGGGATGAGGAACGGGGAGACGTCGTCCTTGGAGGGAAGGTTGAGGGTGGAGGAGAGGTCCTTGACGAGGGCGGACTCTGGGTCGCCGCCGCCCGGGGCAACCGAGGAGGGCAGGGAGATGATGTAGTAGAGGGGGCCCTGAGGCGCGAGGAAGGACATTGCGAGCTGGTGTGTGCAGGAGGAAGAGGAGGAAGAGTAGGAAGCTGGCGGACTTGCTGCGTATCGGAGAGGACTGACGAGATAGAGAGGACGGAGGAGATTAGAGTACGGCCGGGTAACTGGTTGCCCAATCAAGGAGCAGGGCTAGCCCAATGCGTCTTGTATCAGGAAGGTGCTGCTATTGTTGAGATTGTTGCTTGATCAGAGGAATAAGAGGAAGAGTGGATAATAGCAGAAGAATGGGATCCGCGATAGAAGAACGGTTCAAGAAAACACAGGTGTCGCCAGCAGTGCGGACACATCTTGCTGATGCGCGAGCAGCGACTGTTCTCACGACTGCCTCGGACGACGACGCTTTCACAGCACTCACGCAGACATTTATAGCAAACGCGCAGGATGCCCGGCGAGTCAAGATCGGGACGACGAATAGTATCACAGTTGGACTGCGGGACAGGAGCGGAGTGATCACGCAGTCTGTGGTGGAAGGAAGACTTGGTGGTAGCGGAGTCATGAACAGCTACGACAAACCGCGAGAGGTGGCTTTTATCGCGACTGTGACTGGAGCAGGCGAGAATGCTCTGTTTGAGACTCAAACAGCCCGAGCAGATGTTGAGAGGGTCGCAGAGATAATCCTGGAAAGTGTGCGGGAGTCTTCATAGTGAGATTTGATATGCGTCGTGAGCGCGTGAAAATGCATGCTGGTGTCTGGAGTTATTCTATATTCAATTCATTGTATTATTCATTAATCATTAATCATTGCTACTGTATGAACTATCTATGCTGTATTTTCATATCTGTAGTATACTATCTAAGATGCTCCAGGCTCTGTGCTTTGGTGAGCAATTCTCAGGGGAACCAGGCCGCCGTAGCCGTCCGTACTCAAAATACTTCTTCAATCTCACTCAAAACCCTCCGCTTCCCAGCTCTTCTGTGTTCTCACCCACAACACATTCAATTGCAGGCTGCGGCAGCGCTGAATAGTCTGAATTCACTTTGCGCAATGCTCAAATCACTCTCTCGCCGGCTGGCGACTACCTCGTCGTCGTCGCTAACTGCTAGCGTAGCGTCTCAGCTCAGACTCATCTCATCCTTCGAGATCCCCGAACAGCCTGGCGCAGGCTTATCCGCCGCTAAGCTCACGATCGAGAAGACCACGACGCCAAAGGAACAACTCGCGCCGGAGAAACTTGTCTTTGGACATACCTTCACCGACCACATGTTGCAGGTGAAGTGGAACTCGACCGATGGCTGGTTGGAGCCAAAGATTGTGCCATATCAAAACCTTTCACTTGACCCTGCTACCTGTGTTTTTCACTATGCGTTTGAGTGCTTCGAGGGCATGAAAGCATACAGAGTAAGTATTTTGCATTTTACTGGGATTTATGTGGGCTACTACGTCCATCCACCGTCTTGTGTATTGTACACGTTGACTCACGCGAGCAGGACAACAATGGCAAATTCCGCATGTTCCGTCCCGACAAGAACATGGAGCGCATGAAGAAGACCGCTGCTCGGATCTGTCTTCCTACTTTTGACTCGGAAGAACTCACCAAGCTTATCGCCAAACTCGTGGATGTCGATTCGAACTGGATTCCCTCTGGACGTGGATACTCGCTCTATCTTCGACCTACTATGATTGGAACCCAGGCCTCACTTGGTGTTAACCCTCCTTCCTCTGCTCTGCTGTACGTTATCATGTCCCCTGTTGGTCCTTACTACCCTACCGGCTTCAAGGCTGTCCGGCTCGAGGCCACCGACTACGCTATCCGTGCCTGGCCCGGTGGAGTCGGCGACAAGAAGCTCGGAGCCAATTACGCTCCTGGAATTTTACCCCAGCGCATGGCCGCTTCCCGCGGTTTCCAGCAGAACCTGTGGCTTTTCGGCGAAGAAGGCTACGTTACCGAAGTCGGCACTATGAACGCTTTCTTCGTGTTCCAGAACGGCGCAAAGAAAGAACTCGTGACTGCTCCTATCGACGGCACTATCCTCGAAGGTGTCACACGGGACTCTATTCTCGCTCTTGCTCGTGAGCGGCTGGACCCTGCCGAGTGGGACATTTCCGAGCGCAAGTTCACGATGCAGGAGGTCGCTGATCGCGCAAAGGCTGGTACTTTACTCGAAGCCTTTGGCTCTGGCACTGCTGCTGTTGTTTCCCCTATCAAGGAGATTGACTGGCGTGGTGAGGCTATTTATGTCCCATTGCAGGAGGGCAAGGAGACTGGAGTTATTGCTGAGACGATGGCGAACTGGATTGCTGAGATCCAGTATGGCGAGAAGGAGCACCCATGGAGCTACGTCGTCGAGTAGTCTTCGTCGCTCTCTAAAATTGTAAACCCACCTACGGAATACGTATTTCAGTGTATACATGTATAAATAACCACTGCTGTGTGCGTATTTCTAGATTAGATAGAATACTATGCCTGTAATATTACTATAGATGTCTTAGTATGTAGGGTTAGGTTGTAGACTGAGGATCCCTGGACTCAGGTTACGTGTTCACTGATCAGGACCAACGCTTGATCCTACAACGACAGATCAAGCAGATCCAGAGAAGCAATGGCGCCAAAGAAGCAGCTAAAGCCACCAAAGAGTGTTATCGGAGCTACTGTGAGTTCTTCGCCAGCAGCAGCAGCAGTGAGCAGTGGAAACACACCGAAAGAGACCGTGACTGTGGCCGACACGTCCGCTATCGTTGGCGATATCGTGAAGACGTATATCAGCAACACGCCTAAGAAATTGAAACTTGTCGATGCGTTTATGGTGTTTTTGGTTGCTGTTGGAGTGATGCAGTTTGTATACTGTGTTGTGGTTACGAGCTATGTAAGTTGATCAAGAGTGGTGTGGATATGGATGAGGTATTCTAATAGTGGATAGCCGTTTAATGCGTTTTTGTCTGGATTCTCGATTACTGTCGGTCAATTCGTTTTAGCTGGTGAGTACTTCTTTTTTTTTTATTTATGTGAATTATATCATACTAATCATTCAGCATCTCTGAGAATCCAAGCAAACCCAGCAAACAGCATCCAATTCGACAAAGTCTCTCCCGAACGGTCCGTCTCCTTCTTCCTTCTACACTTCTCTTTCTATAGATACAATATTAATCGATATTTACAGAGCCTTTGCCGATTTCGTGTTTGGCAGTCTGATTTTACATTTCTTTGCATATAACTTCATCAACTAAGTGGATATAAGAGAATAGATAGTTCTATATAGCTTTATGGATTTGTTTGTGATTATGGGTATTTCTGGTTTTGTATAGTATTTAGTTAAAAGTTCTTACAGAGAATCATAAGAGTAAATTACAGAGAATAAGTAAATGCACCGTATATAAACTAAATTAAACAACAAAAATGACATTCCAATCCGACCGTCGCGTAAATTAACGCATTATAATAAAAATCGAAGACCGTTGAGGATGAATACTCCTGTTTATACAGTAACAGAGAATACCCACGACTCTAACGCTTTCCATTGTAAATGAGCTCTGTCGCATTATTAGTCGATATTCGTTGATAAGTCAACAGAGCGTGAAGATGAGTCTTGTTGTAGTCTATTTACTCTTCATCATGCGAGATCAGCTCGTCGTAGTTTCCGGCGATGATTCGGTCGACAATCAACAACTGCTTGAGTTCTTGCTGCTCGGCAGTCAAACTGTTGTAGAAGGCGTCGTCTTTGAGGTACTTTTCTTCGGTTTGGAGTCGCAGTTCTTCGAGAGCCCAGTCGCCGAAACTAGACATTGTTAGCACTGTTCGATTATATAAAAAAAATAGAAACGTACTAGTTCTTGGATCCGAATGTAAAGTAGAGACCAAGAGCACCCATCATAGGAAGGAAGAAGTAGTACATGAGGGGTTCCCAGCCCTCCTTCTTCTGCTCACGAACAACTTCCCATTGAACGTGTCCATGGTGATCTTTGACTGGTATTTTATCAACAATAACGCCTTCTTCGTCCTGTGATTTTGGCTCTTCGACAATCATGGGATCGTTGAGGTTTCGCATGAGCTCGTGCTTCTGCTCGGGTGTCATGTCGAAGTACCCTGTGACGTCAAATCCGAAACCCATGAGTTTCTTGAGTTCGATGATTTCGTCGAATTCGGACTCTGTGAGCATTCTCATTTGGCCGTCGGGGCCGGCGTATTGCTTGAGGGCGCCGGGGACGGTCCCGACGAATGTTCTAAGCTGGACTTCCCATTCGAGCAGTGGTGAGTTTTCGTCGAGGGGTTTCAAGTAGTTTGGAATTTGTGCGAGAGCAGGAGTGGACCGTGAGAGGCTCCGGGAAAAGAGTGAGAGAGAGGGCTGTCTGGAGGAGATGCGGAGGGTGGATGTGAGGGAAGGCAGTGGCCGAGTCAGGCGGGCCAGTGTTCGGATTGACATTCTGATGAGTTAGCTATGTTGATATAGTTGATGATAGTTGATAAGAACTGATAAGAACTGATAAGAACTGATAACAGCTGATTACAGCGCTGGAGCAGCAATTGAACACACCTGATCCAAGAAGCGACTGAACTGGTTGATGTCGCTGTATGCGAATAGTGTGAATAAGTTGAGCGTGGTAGTTTGGCATATTGCGCCGCTCCCATTGGCTTGCATATTAGTCGCAGTGTTAGCGCGATTATGTAATGTAGGGTTACTTGGTCACATGACTTGTATAAGATAGGGTTGAGTCTATGTGACTGCTTTCCACTACGCCGCTGAGTGTGCACTGTCTACGGATTGTCTTCACTCAGTGAATTGAACACTTGCCAGCCCAGCAGATCTCCTCCATCACCACAACAGCAATGAAGTACATCCAGTCAGACGAGATCCTCGAGATCCCCGAGGGCGTCACCGTGTCGATCAAGGCCCGTATCGTCATTGTCACCGGTCCCCGTGGAACTCTCACCAAGAACCTCCGTCACATCAACCTCGCCTTCACCAAGGTCTCCAGCTCGGCCATCAAGCTCACTGTGCACCATGGCGACCGGAAGCACGTTGCTGCGCTGCGAACCATCAAGACCTTGATCAACAACTTGATCATCGGTGTTACTAAGGGTGGGTTTTACTTTTTGTTTCTGTGCGCGGGTCTGGATAGCCATTCTAAACTAGATATTGTCGAGGAGAATGAGCATGGAGAAGCAACAGAGAAAGAGTAGAACACCGGCTAACTTCTACAGGTTACAAGTACAAGATGCGCTACGTGTACGCCCATTTCCCCATCAACGTCAACGTCATCGCCGACGGCAAGCAGGTCGAGATCCGTAACTTCTTGGGTGAGAAGCGTGTCCGCAACGTGCCTGTCCTTGAGGGCGTTACCGTCGAGATCTCGACTGCCCAGAAGGACGAGCTTGTTTTGTCTGGAAACTCCCTCGAGAACGTCTCGCAGTGCGCTGCCGACATCCAGCAGATCTGCCGAGTCCGGAACAAGGATATCCGGTATGTTGTTCTTACAATGTTTATAATAGTCGTTATGTGTTTTGCTAATGAGTGTATAGAAAATTCTTGGACGGAATCTACGTTTCTGAGCGGGGCACTATTGAGACTGAGTAAGCGATAGAAAAGCATCTGATGAGCTAAAACAAAAGAAGGGAGTAAATATGTTGGGTTTGTTTTAATATGTATATCACCAAAATACACTTATTCCATATTATTCATTCCTGCATCGTTAGATGCAGTATTTATACTCTCTTAATTGATGCGTAGTCTAAGTTTTATTTGGAATCAGTCCAATAACTTATTCTGTATTATCTTACTGCAACGTAACTCTCTTATTGGTACGTAGTCGTAGTTGTGTTTGTCACTTCAACATACAAATTATTCAAAATTATCTTCCTGTATTGCTATATAGATGTAGTTTTCATATGCGCAGTCTTACGTCATCTTATCATAATCAATCACATTAAATCATTGTCATCTATTAACCCATCTAATATCTATTTCCCATTTTTAGCGAAAAAAAAAAATAAAAAGCATCACAAAATCATCACAATCATCACAAAATGTATATCATATCAATCAAGGTAATACACATCTGTAGTGTATTTCTGTTTAATCAACAACTGTTCAATCGTTTTGACTAGCCATCCAAACCAGGAAGTCGTGCTGGGGAAACTTATAGCGTCGATGGTGACGTCTGAGACTTGAATGGACTCGTTGTAGCCATAGATGTAGGCCGGGAATCCGCCCAAGTCGTGGATATCTATGTTTCTGACTGTGACGTCTGAGACTGGTGCGACTCCAGAGGTGGATTTTTCGGTGATGAGGGAGAGCCAACCGCCGTAGGCGAGGTCGTGGCCGGTGACGATGTGTTCAACCACGAGGTTTTCGTAGGTGATGTTTGAGATGTAGGATGTATATGAGGATTGTTTTGAGTCGATTCCGATAGCGACGGCGCCTTCGTAGAGGGTTGAGTTTATGAAGCGCGAGTTGAAGATAGGCTGGTATGTTCCGTATCCGACTTTCCAGGCGATGCAGCCGGTCCAGGCGACAGTGTCGTAGAAGTCGATGTTGAAGTTGGGGCCGAAGAGGGATTTTGGCCATTTTTCTGCGACATCGGTGTGTTCGTTCCATGTTTTAAGGGAGTATGCGTCGTCGCCGGTGATGACGAGGGCGTGGTGGACGGAGATGTTGGACGAGTGCATAACATCGATTCCGTCGTTCTCGGCCATAGTGAGATTATTCACTACTTTGAAGTTGACAATCTCGCCGTTAGTGATCATTGTCGGGGTCATAGTCCAGAAGCCACCTTCGCGAAAGAGAGGGCCATCGAAAAAGAAGTTTGTGACTGCGAGGGGCTGCAGGATCATGATTTTGAAGGGTTCTGCGGAAGCCAGGCAATCGGTTGATCTGCCATCAAAGGTACCACGACCTTGGATAGAGATGTTTGCGGTGTAGGTTTGGGTGGTAATCCACTGCACGATTGGGTATCCCTCTTTGTAGAAAGAGATAGAGTGGTCCGAGAGGTTGGTTGAGGCCTGGAGGTATGCGCCGCCAGCGACGTAGAGGGTTGTGCGGTGCGGGACGGTGAGGGCGCCAACGAGATAGAGACCAGCGGGGACGACGACGACGCCAACTGTAGCACCGGTAGCGTCTGCAGCAGCAGCTGCAGCAGCGTCGTCGAGCGCGGCCTGGATGGCGGGCGAGGCAAGCTGGGCGCCGGTTGAGTCCGCCAGGTAGGGTGAGTCTGTGACTGATAGGACCGTTGCGGCATCGGCAAAGTTGGCAGCGTAGTCGCCGTCGTCTGCAAGGTGATCCGCTGGGTCGGCGAAGATAACGAGTTCGCGGAGGTCATTAATTTTGACGATGATGTAGTTGGATCCGGTGAGCGGGAAGGTGAGGGTGAGCAGGTCTGCGGAGACGGTTGCTTCGATGGAGAGCGCAAGGGGGGAGATTGTCCAGGAGTAGATTGAGTCAGGCACAGTGACGGAGATGTTTGTTTTCTGCGATGCGCGGTCGAGGGAGTAGTGAGCGTAATCGTAGTCGATGAACTCGAGCACAGAGACGGGGTAGTCGTCTATGGCGAGGGAGAAGGTAGAAGAGAGTGAATAGGAGTCCGGGACCGGGTATGTTACAACTGAGGAGGAAGAGGCAGTGCGGCGCAGGTGCGGCAGGTTGTGAGGATGCGCGGCAACCAGGGGCAGAACGAGCAGCAGCCAGAGGAACAGCATGGTGGGGGCGATAAGAGATAAGACTGGATAGAGGATGTGGTA
Organism: [Lipomyces] yamanashiensis; assembly: GCA_030572775.1. Taxonomy (NCBI): domain Eukaryota; kingdom Fungi; phylum Ascomycota; class Lipomycetes; order Lipomycetales; family Lipomycetaceae; genus Myxozyma; species [Lipomyces] yamanashiensis. Next base: position 44,434 of record JAJMBS010000027.1, read on the forward strand.
GAACTAGAAGAAATATGGAGGTAGGATTAGAGACAATTTATAGACGAGGAGAGGGTCGGGACGCGTAGACGAGTGCCGCTTGGCTGGACTGTGAGTTCGAATGAGTCTGAGACTGGCAGCACCGGTGCCTGACAAAGACCGGGAAAAAGAAAAGACGCCGAGCCAGGCAGGGGAGCATTATTCATTGTGTGCTGTACAATAGTATTATAAACAGTAAATAGTAAATAGTAAAGAGTAAATAGTAAATAGTAAATAGAATAAAATAACACTTCAAACGTCAGTCAATGATCTCCGCTGTCAAATTGTCAAATTGTCAATTGTCAACTGTCATTTCTTCGTTATCAAAAACCCAGACTCGCCTGTTTTAACTGTTTTAAATTGTTTTCAACTGTGCTTTTCTCCTTTTTCAAAGCACTAAAATCCATTCTGAAACTGCCGCTAAGTCCACAAAACCCCCCTTGCTTACTGTTTAACCCCTGATTGAGCCACAAATCACAAAATAGTCACTTCCGAGTCACACTGGACAATATAATCACTCACAGTACCCAACGCTCCTTAACTATCGCAGACGTCGCGGTGGCAGCTGCTGATTTAATGGCTGACTTATCGTATTACCTAAGCCCTGACTACTACTTCCACTGCCGCTGCCTTGATACTGGCTGTTCACGGTCGACGCGTCAACACGTCTGCGCTGCAGTTTGTCCCGGACGCGCGATTCGCCTGAGGAGCGTCGCGAGTCCAGAGTGTCAAACGACGAGCGCATGCTGCTGTTGCTTGCTGTGGTGTTGCTGGGCTGGCTGCGCTGGTACACGTCTTGCAGGGATGGTTTTGGAGTGCTGCGTCGCGACGGCGATACTGAGCTGGTAGTTCCTGTTTGTTGTGGTTGTAGTTGTGGTTGAAGACGTTGTGATGATTGTGTTCCGTTGTAGTATTGTGTTTGTTGTGTTTGCGATTCAGCGTATCCGCCTGGCATCGTCGTCGTCGTCGTCACTGGTACTCGACTGCGCTGCAACTGACGCTGTTGCTGTTGTTGTTGCTGCTGCTGCTGCTGGTGATAAGGAGATACCTGCTCATTCATCACCGGTGGCAACTGTCCACTTCCACCCAAAAACCGCGGCACATATCCATATTTCTCCATATAATACTTCACCAGCACCCGGTGCACATGCGTATCCTCCTCGCTGTCCCCGTCATATTCCTCGCCGCTGGCTATCGCGCGCACTCCATATCCTATCTTGCTCCACCAGCCTTTGCCCAGCGTTGAATGCGCGGTGTTCATCGCTTGCTGGCTTCTTGCGTGTCGGTCTCTGTTTGTCCTCTGTACTGTCTCCAGATCAACACCGCTTCTACGCCTTAAACGCTGGTCTAAGGTTTTGGTAACGGTTATGACTAAGTACTTATGTCATTTATCAATGTGAACATTCCGCTCTGCCTGTTACTCCACACCTTCTCAGCAATAAGCAATAGTTACTGTCTATTACATGACTATAATACCATTTATATAATACACCAACTTATCTCTTGTTCCCTCGTAAGCGTGACGTGGCGAGCAGGCACTGACGCGGCCGCCCTTATTCAGGAGACAATTGCACCTTGCTTACCTACTTTAGCATCCGCACTCTCATCCCCACAACACTGCCACCCACGGACTACTCCGTTCTGATCCGCCACGTACAAACCTCCTCACCTCCATCCTCACCACTCCACCACTTCACCGTCTTCTATCAGTGTGCTCTGTGCTGCTGAAGGATGTCCTACTCGGCGTCTCCTTCGGCGAGTCGCTCGCGCACGCTCGCAGCCATCGACACCGGCTCGCCGCCTACTCACTCACAAGGCCAGCTGCTCTTTGCCAAATCAAAGGTCTACGTGCATCCAACTCCCTCTGCCAAAGACAACATCCCAGGCTTTATCGCCCTGGTTCGTCCGCCGGGTGCTTCTGATAGGGAAATTCTTTTGGCGTGGATGCCTGAGTCTCTTTTGCGCGGCGACGACTTCCGCGCATACTCCAAAGTCGATCTGCATTCCGACGATGCTCCTGCCTCTGATGTCTACGTCTCGTTGCCTCCTATATCCTCCATCTCGACCTTTGCCTTTGCAATCCCTCTTACACGACTCTACTCTGTCATGCTGCGTCCACCGAGTCTTGGCTGGTGGTGGGGCTCTATCATCATCCACACCAGGAACGAAGATGTCGTTCCCGCGCTCTTCTTCCATGACGCTGAATCACAAAGCACAATCCTACAGCAGAAGCAGCGCAATAAAAAATTCACCCCTTTTGCTTCGGATGGTGATCTTTTCTGGGGCGGTGATCAGTTCATGAAGTATTTGAGAAAATACACCACCGTCGAGAAATCGACATTTGAACAACGCCTCTATCTCATCAACCCAGACCCAGACGATCTTCTTAGTTTCTCCCCTCCAAACGCAAGAATCGAAGCCGTAGCCGAACGCGAATCTCTTTCAAAACTAGTCAAAGATGCTCGCTGGAATGTGCTCGAGCGACTTGCTCGCGTGACCCGTTTCTCAAGACGTACCGCGCAAGACGTTATTGGCAACTCGCCTCCTGCCGTGCGCGCAATGCTCAACGTGCCCGAAGTCCGTCAACTAGGTGATGATTTCGACTCTGCGCGCGTCTACCTCGCCAAATGGGCCATGACGATTTCTGAAGAAGCTGAGCGCAGCAAATCAAAGATCGTATGGACTGATGTGGTTGGCGATCATATTGGGTCTATGGTTGGTGATTTTGGGGTGTTAAATGTGGATGATCGGGTCGAGCGTCGCCATGAGGTTTCTAGAGAGGAGTGGAAGGCGTTTTTTGATCATTCGGGGCGTCTGTGTATCACTGTCAGTGAAGTCAAAGAGCGGATTTTTCACGGCGTGAGTACATCTTTTTATGAATCTGGAACAAGACTAATGAGTATAGGGCCTCGCTGCGGATATTCGTGCAGAAGCTTGGCTGTTTCTTCTAGGCCTTTATCCTTGGGACTCGTCTCAATTTGAACGCCAGGTAATCATGGCTTCCAAACGCGACGAATACTACCGCCTCAAGCGGCAATGGTGGGACGATTTCGAGCGACAAAAGACCGACGCTGTATGGAAAGATCAGCGCAATCGGATTGAAAAAGATGTTCATCGGACTGATCGCAATATTCCGCTATTTTCCGGTGAGGATACGCCACATCCAGACCCTGATTCACCATTTGCGAACATCGGAACAAATGTTCATCTCGAGCAACTCAAGGATATGTTGATTACCTACAACGAGTACAACAAAACCTTGGGATACGTACAAGGGATGTCTGATTTACTCTCTCCGATTTATGCCGTTATTCAAGACGATGCTGTTGCATTCTGGGCTTTTGTCGGATTCATGAATCGTATGGAACGCAACTTTTTACGCGATCAAAGCGGTATGCATCGTCAGCTGCTTGCGCTTGATAACCTCGTCCAGCTTATGGAGCCAAAACTATACACACATTTAGAAAAAGCAGACTCGACGAATTTCTTCTTTGTATTCCGGATGCTGTTAGTCTGGTTTAAGAGGGAATTCAAGTGGGATGATGTTTTGCGATTATGGGAGGTTCTATGGACCGACTATCTCACAAGTCAATTTGTTCTTTTCGTTGCCCTTGCTATTCTTGATAAACATAAAGATGTTATTATGGAGCATTTAGAGCATTTCGACGAAGTTCTAAAATACATGAACGAACTTTCGAAAACGATCGATGTCGAGGAAACTCTCACGCGCGCCGAAGCTCTTTTCTACAGATTCCAACGCACAATCGACGCCATCGACCGCAAAAACAAAGAACCACTTCCGTCTGGTAGCAGTGGTTGGAGTTCTCCTATTGTCCCGTCAAATGGGAATAGTAATGGGGGATTGATGGATGGTGGGCCGCCTGATAAGACGTTACCACTTAAACCTGATGTTACGGGACGGATTGTTATTAGCGATGTATTGCGAGAGTTATTATCAAAAGATATTATTGTTGTGAAAGATACGATTCCGATGGAAGAGTATGAATCATAGCCATATTCTTGTGAGCGCGCTATGTTTTTTATTTATTATATATTTTTTGGGTTTCGGGAGTTCTTTACAGTCTTTTTTTTTCTTTTTGTTGTATTTTTGTATGAATATGAGATTACATAGTGGTGTTTTCTGTTGCCGGTTCTGCATACCTGCGTGTTTCTTAATCGTTGAGGATCTTTTTTTTTGTTATGCTATATAATATAAATGCACTATACTATCTTAACTAACTATATACATATATATTTACAAATGGCTAGAGCTTGTATACGTTTGTTTCTGTCCATCCCTTTCCTTTTAATAGACCACCTACTTTTCCTTGTTCATCCGCTTCGACTGCGGGTGATTCACCTGCTGGAGTATTCAAAGTCGTGACATCAGCCCGTTTTCCGGCCACGTACTCGATAAACCCTTCAGGTCCCGACACGATCGCAAAAGCCGGTCTAGCCGGTGGTTTTCCTCTGAATTGACGGAGTAGAGAGTCATGCCATTCGACCGAATTCTTAAATTCCTGGTGTTGAGTGTAAAATTTTGATAATTTCTCAGGTATCGGAGAATCCAGCTCTCTAGCAGAAAGAGGACGAGGAATATCTTTTGCACGCAAAGCTGATTTTTCGTCGTCTATATGATAATGGATTTCCGCGCGTCCTGATTTTTCTAGAAACAAAAGGAACCGTTGGAATGCGATGTCTTTGCGGGTACGGACGGAGTAGTGCAGGATCATTTTTCCCGGTGGTGGATTCTTACTTAGTAAGAGTTGTAAAGCAGGAGCTATTCCAGTTCCTGCGGCGAAAAAAACAACGTTGGAAGGAACTTGTAAACGAGGGAGCGGAGGAGGTAATTTTGATGGGTTGTCTGTCATGGGAAGGAGAAGAGGGTCAAGTTCTGAGTTCTTTCCTGCGAGGTATATCCGTTTCGGGTCTGTTATACTGCGCTTGTTGACAGATTCCGGAATCGCGAGCTCGGAGAAGGGACCGCGAAGAGCTACTCGCGAGTTTATAGGGATTGAGCACAAATATCGGGATAATTCTCCATCAGCGTAGCGACGAACTAAAAGCACAAACTTGCCTTCATCGTCACTTTCGTTTTCACCGAGAATGCGGAGTAATGCTGTTCTTTCTGCGCCTGATTCAGTAGGTCGTAAACCGAGCACGTAGCGTATAGGGAGAGGTGTATATCGACGCACAACCTGAAGCTGCGGTTGCACGACCTCGACGCTCCATGTTCGCGAACCATCCCATAAGCCGATTAACCCCGGATCATTTGCGAGCGGAGGATCTCGCGGGTCATATTTTGGCACGCGTTTTTTGTGATTCTTTTGCATATTCTTGACTTTCTCATACGGCGGCGATAACTCGATAGCGTAGAGATCCTCACTGAGGTTTTCCCTATGCGTCAAAATAAACGTCGAAAAAGCAGTCGGATCAAGTGCCGGCGCAGTAGGCAAATCCGACGGCGGGATTCGTGAAGTCTCGTCCTCGAGGAAGTGTGTCTTTACGAAATAGGCAGCCCAGATAACCACCAATACACTGCCCATCGCCTTAAATGGCTTTCCAAACTGCCAACGGCCTTTCCGTTTCGGTTTACCGGATGCATCTAGAGGTTCGAGACGTGGTGGTTCGTAGGATATGCGACGAGGTTCACTTTGGTGGGGTTCATTGTCTTGTGCTGTTGTTTGTGTGATTTTGGTGGATTGCTGTTCGGATGAATATAATCGTAGACTTCCAAGCCGTGGATTGTACTTTCGAGGAAAATATGAAATTCTCAGAGAAGAATTCGAAAATTGACAAGACCGAGGTATTCGGTTTAATCTATATATATTCAACATTACTGTTTGTTGTACTTGAAGAAGATATCGTAAGAACTTGAAATTTTCTGGATTACGCTGCCTCGACGTTGTTTTCAGGGGTTCTCCCAATTCAACTCCAGCGCATCTTAAATTTTCGATTCAAATTCACTATCTGAACAATCTAACAATACCAAAGAGTACAGAAAATGAGAGAAAATATACGATGATAACTAGCAGAATTTTGAGACGACAATTTACTTCATTCTCGTCTTCTGGGTCGCCTACGATCTACGCGCTTTCGACAGCGCCTGGCCGGTCTGCTTTGGGAGTTATTCGTCTTTCTGGACCTCAGAGTAAGCTGGTATGCTCCTTCTTCTTGGATTATGGAGTTAGAGCTAAGAGTAGTAGATATTACAGCGTCTTACACGGAATTCCGGGGATCCACCTGCACGAAAAGCATCGCTGCGCCGACTGTACGCGCCAACAGTCTCGACAACCGGCACCTCCACCGAGATCCTTGACGAAGCACTGACGTTATATTTCCCTGGTCCAAATTCGTATACCGGCGAAGATACTGTTGAGTTACACGTACATGGTGGTCGTGCTGTTATTAATGCTGTGCTGCGGGCTATTCCAGCGTATGCGCAGCCTTGGGAGCAGGATTCTCGACCTTCAGTACGACACGCCGAGCCGGGTGAGTTCACGATGCGAGCGTTTTCTAATTCGAGATTAGATTTGACGCAAGTCGAAGGTGTCGGCGGGATGATTGACGCTGAGACAGAAGCGCAACGAATAGCAGCTGTATCAAGTGCCGGGGGACACATGCGCAGGGTATATAACAGCTGGCAGAAACAGTTACTCGATATCTCTGCTCTTATGGCCGCCGTGATTGATTTTTCCGAAGAAGGATATTTTGATGAAGATGATGTGAAAGAATATGGTTTATTCGTCGAGGCAAGGATTTCTGTTGAGAAATTACTAGACGAGTTGTCTGCGCATATCGAGCAGATCGACCGCTCGGAAATTGTGTTGACGGGGGTTAAAATTGCGCTTCTGGGACCGCCAAACGCAGGCAAATCAAGTCTTTTGAACGCCCTTGCGCGTCGCGATGCCGCGATTGTGAGCAACACTCCCGGTACGACGCGCGACGTGGTCGAACTCGGTCTCGAGCTTGGTGGCTACCGCGTCGTTCTCGCCGACACAGCCGGCTTACGTCCAGTTTCTGCTGCGGATGAAATTGAAGTGCAGGGAATTTTACGGGCGAGAGAGAAATCTGACGAGGCGGATGTGTTGGTTGTGGTTGTGCCTGCTGTTGTTGAAGTGCCTGAGTGGAATAGTGTTGTGCGAGACGCAGTGCAGGACGCGCATGTTCGAGGGACGCCTGTCATTGTCGCAGTCAATAAGTGTGATCTTATTGGTGATGAGGATCTGATTACACAGGTTGTGCGTGAGTACGCGACTGATCTGTCTGTAGATCCTACAAATGTGTTTGCGATATCGTGTATACAAAGTCGTGGATTTGCAGAGTTAACGCAGCATTTCTCAAATACATTTTCAGACCTAGCAAACCTCGACAACGGTCCACCCGTCGGCGCCTCTCAACGTGTGCGCGAAATCCTTACCCTCGAAGCCGTACCTGCTCTCGAGCGGTTCGTTGCGGCAGCACAGAACGATGATGTCGTGCTGGCGTCAGAAGAGGTCAGATATGCTGCTGATTGTTTTGGGAGGGTTACGGGTGAGAGTATGGATGTGGAGGATGTGCTTGGGGTAGTTTTTTCGCGGTTTTGCGTGGGCAAGTAGTGCACTTGCATGTTTACATATATTGTACATATCTGTTATATCTACAACAATACTCAATAGTCCAGCTTGGTGTAGAAGTAGACACCGAGGTGTCTTATCGAGCTCTGCGGTGTAGGGTTCGGAATCGCCTACGCGAGTCAGTCTTCCGCCATTGTTCCCACTTACCAGTTTGGGAAACGGTCGGGAAAACGTTCGCGAAGCCTTCAGAGCGCATTTTTTCTGTTTCTCACGAACGACAGCTTGCTGCTGCCTCGTCTGTTTGTTTGTTTACCGGCTGTTTGGCTGTAAGAAGAGAAAGAGAATGGCAGCAGAGACAGAGCCAAAGACTGCGCAAGCTGCGCAGTCCGCGCAACCTCAGATTGCAGCCAGCCCCGAGCTTCAAAACGAGCTGCCGGACCCCGAAGCGCGACCAGAAGTCTTTAGGTCGACGCTGCACGAATGTGTTTGTATTGTTATTCTCACATTTGGACCGATGATGAATACCGCGAACCAGGGTGCGTTGCAGCTCGCGTTGCCGCATATTTCAGAGTCGTTTGGTATTGACGGTGGAAGGCTAAGTTGGACGATTACCTCGTACTCGTTGGTCACTGGCTCGACGATGCTTGTCATGGGACGACTGGCGGATATTTTGGGACGCAAGCGGATGCTGCTTATAGGATTTTTGTGGTACGCTATCTTTGCGCTTATCCTTGGATTTATGAAGACAGATATCCCCTTCGACGTCTTGCGCGGACTGCAGGCACTCGGAGGAGCCTGCACACCCTCCGCCTCTGCAGGCATGATCGGCACAGTTTATTCAGCCGGCCGACGCAAGAACAAAGCGATGGCCTGTTTTGCTGCTGGTGCACCCTTGGGATTTATCTCGGGTCTTATCATCTCTGGTATTTGCACGCAGTTCATCAGCTGGAAAGCTAATCTGTTCTTTCTGGCTATCGTCTACGGATTACTCTTCATCGCAATCTACTTTCTCATTCCTAGCGACGAAGCTTGTGCTATGTTTGCCAACAAGACTATTGCCATCAAAGGCGGTACATTGCTTGTCGTCAACCGCGACTGGGCTACTAGCTTGAAACTTCTCAAAGAACTCGACTTCCTTGGCGTGTTTTTATCAATGTCCGGTCTCATGCTTTTCATCTTTTCGATCGCGGATGCGTCTAGTGCTCCGCAAGGATGGAAGACGCCGTATATTCTTGCGCTGTTGGTTGTTGGAGTTGTTTTAGTTGCTCTGTTTTTGGTGTGGGAGAGTTACTGTCCTAGGCCGCTCATGCCTCTTTTTATCTGGAAGTATCCAGGATTTGCTTTGGTATGCTGTCTTTTTAGTGATAAATGGATAAAATGCTGACTTGTATAGTGCATGGTTACGATTGTTTGCGGATGGATGGACTTCCAAGGTGTACTGAATTACTACTCCTCGCTCACGTTCCAGCACATCTACGGCTACTCCCCGATTCTTACAACAGCCGCCATCATGCCCCAGCAAATTTCCGGAATTATCGTAAACGTTATCGCGGCTTTTATTCTTGACCGTGTGTCTGGCCGGATACTTATGATCATAGCCATGGGCGCGTTCTTGGTTGCAGCGTTGTTATGGGCGCTTAACCCGCTCGACATGACATACTGGGCTATGATGTTTCCGGCTTTGATTACAGTCGTTATTGGCGCAGATTTGGCGTACAACGTCGGCAACCAATTCACACTCTCGACTGTGTCGCCGCATTACAAGTCAACCGCCGCAGGTCTTTTCAACGTCATGATCCAGTTATCCGGCGCGATTGGAATTGCCGCTTCAACAGCAATCGTGACATCTCAGATTGGTCCTGATATTGAGTATCAGGACCGCGAGATCCTTCATCGTGGATATCGTTCTGCGTATTGGTTTGCGGTTGGTGTTGCGGGAGTTGGATTCGTATGTTCGTTTTTCATGAAAGTAGGAACGCAAGGTGGCAAAGATTCTAAGCCTGATATCGTCACTGATGTCATGCAACGGCCTAAGAGTACCGATGCAGAGAAACAAGCTGCTGCTGACGCCGTAGGTACTTCTGCTGAGCAGGAAGAGCCTATCGATATCTGCGAACCTGTCTCGAGTAGTATTGAGAAGAAGGTTGAGGCCTGAATTGTACATTTTGTTTGTCATTATTGGTGTTGATTGCGTGTATTTTTTGTATCAGGGCGTTGTTAGATGTCTGATTAGAGCATATTCAGTTGCTGCATTAGAATGTTTGCATTCTTGATTGTACAAGAACTAATTGTAAACATAATATTAACATTAGAACCTCTATAATCTCTCGCTGTATCCCATATCTATACTCTGTAATAATCCAAAGAGCATTAAAAATTATCAATTAGTGCTAATTCGTAGCTTCGCACCGCCAGTCGTCTTCATCCCATTCATTAGACACATAATGTGGCGCCGGATGTCCGGTCTGTTCCCTCCGTTGCTGCTGCAACAGTGCTCGCCGTCGTCTATGCAGATGCTGCATTCGTTGGCGCCATTGTGCTGAATCGACGACTCCGCTTCTACACCAGCTTTCCAGATTGCTCAAGTCCATTTGTAGTAATGCCAGTGAATACACAAACCCATCCTGTATCTCTTCCTGAAGATGTCTTGCTCGGTGCAAAGCGTACATATCCTCCAACAGCCGTCTCAACCGACTCAATTCCTCCTCACGACTCTTACACTTCAACTCTTCTTCAGCAACTTTATCTTCCGCGTCCTGAATCAGCTCAATCACGCGTTTATCGAACGCGGTCGGAGTCTCGCCCGCACGTCTGCTGAGCCCGTTCTTTGCGATCGCGTCCGCAAGTGCAAACTCATCTGGCTTCGAATCGTCGCGTGGTCGATAAAGCGGCCTCATTTCTCCTTTTTCTCTCTCTCTTTATCTATACCCCTCCTCTTTTCTTGAGGGCGGTGAAGTGTTCTTAGAGTCGGAGTTCACGAAAACGCGGTCTGGTCGCTGTTGCCTATTATTGCCACGAGATGAGCCTAGACGGGAACAAAGGGCACGTGATCAATAAACTTTATTTGGATGCGATGGGTGGCGCTGAATCAGGATCGTGTCTAAGGAGTAGATAGAGAGACTATGGGAAAAATACTTATGAAATATTTATGAAATTGTATGTTAGTGTGGGGTTTATAAAAGTTGTTAATATGTAGTTAGTTTGCGGTGGTAGCTGGATCAGATTGGTAATGGACACTGTTCGTAGCAAGTTGATCATAACCTGAGCAGACTAGTTAAGAGAGATGTATAGATATTCTGATGTATAAATCATTAAAGGATAATCAATAATTTGACACTGTTCCTGACAAGTTGTATACTGGATATCCGGAATACTAATTGATCTGGTCTTGTGGTGAGTAACTAATCTTCCTGTGATGAGTAGAGTGTGTAATTCATTGTTATTACTCTATCATACCTTGTCTTTTGTTTCCGCCAAACAACTTTTCCAAACATATTCAACTATCACTTCCTTGTATTCAAACAAGATCAAATCCAACCTCACGCGCCACCTTCGCGTTTCGCGTACTCTTCTTCCATTCGCTCCAAATACTCAGCATCGATCTCCACCTGTCTCCTGTTACGTTCCGCAAGTTGCACAGGTGTGATTGGATATCGATGTACTATCCGTTCCGAATATCCTGCTCTTCTGATGCTTGAGCTTGACGGGGATGTGGTGTCGGGCGAAGGTGTTGTGGTGACGCTGTTTGAAGTGTTGTCGTTGGCTGCCGTGGCGTCTGTAACTGTGTACATAGGACGCGGCATGATGAATCACTCAGTAACTAGTATAATCCAAATACAATGCTGTATATATTCGATATATGTCTTGCAAAGACGAGAGAGAGGAAGAGTCTGCGTTGAGCGGCGAGGAATTGGATGAGTATGTGATACTTGCACGTGCCCGAGTTTGAACTGCGATGCCGTCATAGATGCGGCGGTGGTGAATATTGAGTGGAATTCAGCAGGTGTTTGTATATATTGTTTGTATAGAGTAGTTTAATGGCAAGTACAGTGATCATGATTGTATTTAGTAGTATAATAGTGGAGAATGGCAGTATAGGCGATTGTTAAGCACTGAGAAGGAGGTGCTGATAACTGTCGTTCAGTTGTATCACGGATTGTATTTTGCAGTTTACAATGCAGCAAGATTATTCTGATATTTGTGTTCTAGCTAGTTTATAAGTTTATGAGTATATATCAGTAGAATATCAGCTATTTCTATGCTTTATTGAGTATAATGGCCAGTGGGCATCCTGCTGCTATCATATCACAACAACTCCTGATCAGCGACATCGCAACCTACGCTCAACTCGTGATGAACCGCTGTTCTCTATTACTCTACCACAATGATAGAACAATTCTATTCTCTAAAAAGCATTCTACGATATACACAATTGCAAACACCAAAAACAAAGAAACTCAGGGGCTCATATGAGGTTAGGGTGGATATTTTAAGAATATGATGCCGTCATCGACTTATCATGAAACACAGTTTTGCGATGAATATCATTTCATTTATCGAATGAGGGATAGCAATCGAACTAACTGAGACTATTATCAAGTGGATATATGATACAGTCTGATTGTGTGTATTCTATTGAGATTGCAAGCTACAGTAGTGAATTGAGGAGCAGAAGGTGCAGTGACTGCAGCTGCCTCAGTGCCTCGACGAGATCACACGCTCAAGCATCCCGAGAGTTATTCACGAGTCCAGTTTCTTAATTAACAACTCCTGATTTTTTTTCTTACGTCAGACTACAAAAAATCGCGGCTTTGGGCGGACAATCAATGCGTCGATCATGTAAGAATGCGTTAATCCTCAGGATGTTAGAGTTCGATGATCGTCGTCGTCGTAACCAAGCCTGGGCTCTTCACAGCGTTTCAACATCGCGTGGGAGATTTCTGCGCCAGAGATAGAAACTATTCTCTCGTTTGGTCAATTCTGCTTCTGCTCTAGGAAACTTTTCATTGAAATTCTGGTGCATGCCATCCTGGCCGATCATTGTTTCTTCTATCTCTGTCGATCGCGCACAGTTCGGGTGCACTGCGACTGCATGATTGCATCACCAGCATCTTCCAAGCTCTAGTTGGACAAATGTTCAATCTGGCTAGGTTATCAATCACCTGTATGATTTAAATATATATATATATATCCTACCTCTTGTCTCCTTCTGTTTCTTCTTCGATATCCACACCTGATATGTTATATCATTATTCAAAATGGCTCAAGTAGCAAGACCAACCGATCCCAAACTTCGAGATGCTGATATCGAGCGCAAACTGCATCTCTATGGTATCTTCCTTGGTACGCTCTCCTGCCAAATTTGTATCACAGCATGTATGCTAACACTGTTGCTTCTCTAGCATTCAAGGAAGGTAAGATGCCAACCAACGCCCAAACTGATATCGCTTTCAACTCTCTTCTCGCTTCAGATCTTCTTGATCCCAACTCAAATTGGAACAAAGAACTTTCTGACGAAGGTCGTCAGCTCATCATGGACTCTGCCTCTGTTGTCGAGTCTGCCAAAACACTCTGGCTCACTAAGAACCGCGACAACTTGTTCCAGGAGTTTCTTTGGCACTCGGCGCATGCCAGTGATTCATCCAAGACTTCGGTCGAACCTGTTACTACTGGCGAGAAACCGCTTACGAGCCGAGACAGCGCTACTCTATACGAGGACCAGGATGTCGTTAGTGGGTTAAAGAACCTCGGAACTTTGATTGTCACCAATGGCCAGTTCCGCAAGCTTTGTATGTATTCCTGATTCTTGTTACTTGCCATGATCTAATATTGCGTAGTGAGCGATTTTACTCTTCTCGCCCGCGATATCGCTGGTGATGCGGCAACCAGCGCGGCCGACAAACTTGCTGATACAGCCCAGAAAGTACGTCCCTCTGAGGACGAGCTTGCTCAGCTTGACGATCCCGCGCCAGCTAATGTTTGGCGCGACACGCCCGATTCTAGTCAATTTGACAAGTACAAGGGTGCATTCAGCAAAGATAGCGATGAGGCGCAAAAGTACAAGCAACAAGCTATGGACGCCAAAGACAATCGTATGGGACAAGCTGAGAAATATTTGAGCGACAAGGTGCCTAAGGAGCGTCGCGATCAGATTATTATTCGTTTGAAGAAGTTGGTGGTTGAAATCCAGGGTCACGAGGATTTCCAGAGTGCTGTTGATACTCTTCTTGATTTATTTGACAAGCACAAGGCTAAGGCTAAAGATCAGCTTGGCAGTGGTTCGAAAGAGGCCCAAAAACTGGGTGACAACGAGCACTTGCAGATTGCGAAGACCAAATTACGCACTTTGATTGAGCGATTCGCTAATGATTCATCGCTAAGCGATCTCTTTGCTGTTGTCGACGATCTCTACAGCGCTGCTCAGAATGACGACAAACTTCGTCAATGGTTTGTTGATGTCGATAGCTACATTCGTCGAGCTCTTAAAAAGAAGGGATATATCCTTGAAGATAGTGCCAATGAAGAATTCAATGAGCTCTACGATCGCGGTCAGGAGTTGTTTAACAATCAGTACAAGAGCTACCGCGACCGTTTCTCGAAGGAAGCTCAGTATATGATTGACCAGTTCCGTGCTGATCCTTTGAATGCCAAGCTTGGCAAGGATATGGATACTTTGTTTAATCATCTCGGAACTGATGAGGATGGCTCTATTGTGTTCAAGAAGCATCTTGCTAAGGACATCACGAGTGTGATCATTCCTCAGATCTTTGAGAAGGTTCGATATATTCCGTTGCCGAGAATCGAGTATAGCGACACGATGATCGATGCCGTTGTCGAGAACCTGATTATCGAATCGAACAACTTGTTCCCTAATCTCGTCGAGATGCACAGCCAGAGCGTCATGAAGTGGGGTCGTAACGTGTACTCTGACGCGAGCATGAAACACGGGTCCTTCAAAATTTCGTGCACTGGTATTCAATGCGATCTTCGCGACGTTAGTTATTACATCAAGAAGAAATCGGGGTTCCCTGCGCTTCGCGATACTGGTCTCGCCGATTTTTACCTTGGTCGTGAAGGTTTGAGCTTCACGCTCTCGCTGTCGACTGCCACAGCTGAAAGTCCCAACGCGTTCTTTGAGGTTGATAATGTTAAGGTTAAGATTAAAGATCTTGATGTGAGACTACGACAGTCTCGTCATAAGATTTTGTTTGCTATCTTCCGTCCTTTGTTGATGGCGATTGCCAAGCCTGCTATCAAGGCTGTGCTTCAGCAGCAGATTAGGAAATCTTTCAACGATCTTGATCAGATGGCGTACAACGTCCGTCTCGAGAAGAAGCGCATTGCTAAGGATGCCAAGGCTAACACCGACGCCGAAACCAAGTCACCGACTACTTTCCAGATGTACACCGACGCGTTCAAGAATGAGCTTCTCAAGGCTCGCGAGAGGAAGGCCGAGGCGAACAAGAACAAACCTGACCGCGAGGCCAAGGCAAACATCGTCATGACGCAGCATGACTCGATGTTCAAGAACATTGTCTTGCCGAAGGGAGTTTCGTCGATGCAGGCTACAAAGTATAAGGAGATGGCACTTAGTGGTGAGAGATGGACGTCGCCTGTCTTTAGCGTTGGATCTGCTGCTGCTTCTGAGGAAATTGGTGACTTTGAGAAACATCGCGATGAGAAGATGGCTGGAGCCGGCGTTGCCGCTGGTGCTGGTGTTGTCGCTGGTGCTGGTGCTGGATACGATACTAATCGTGGCATTACTGGTGCTGGTACTGGAACCACCGGATACGGCACAGATAGCTATAACGAGAAGCAGCCTATGTCTCGCGAGGCCGGAGCTATTGGCGCTGCTGGTGCCGTCGCTGCTGGAACCGCCGCCATCAGTTCCGCTGCTGGTGGTACTAACTACGGTCGCACCGACGGTCTCTACGAAGGTGAAGGTGTAGGCGAGCGCACTGTTCTCAATCCCAACGCTACTGCCTATGATCCTGGTAACACGGCTAGTCGCGCTGTCCCTGCTGCCGAGTCGCAGCCTGGATTACATGAGAAGAATCTTCCCGCCGAGCAGGCCAACATCAATCCTCGTCAGCTTGTAACTACTCCGAAGACTAGTACCACCACTACCGAGTTTGACGGTAGTAACTACACCACTGCGCCGGCTACTGGAACTGGTGCATCAATGGGCACTCAGCAGAGCCCGCGTACATCAACCATGCCCAGTCATTTTGTAGATCCCTCGTTCCCTACCATGAGATCGACGCAAAATCCTAGTGGTGTGCAGCCTATGCGTGTAGCTCAGAAGGTTGAACAGCGAGTTCAGAGGGAGATGAGAAATAGCCGTTAATTTTCTGTCGATGACTTATTGAGATATAAGTATTGTGCAGGTGTTTTGTGATTATTGCTGGTATGCTTTTGATTATATATTAAAAATTGGAAAATAGAAACAAATATGTAAGGAGTATTAATGTATTCTATTGTAATGATTATATGCTTATTTCTAACTATCGAGTAAACTAAATGTATGCTTGTCCAAAAAAAAAATAGAGGATTACGAACGATCCAATCTCTCCTTCAAAAAGAAAGAGACAATACCAACATCATACAAGACCTTAACCGTCATTGCAATCTCAAAACTAATCCACATCTTTCCTTGTCCCGCGAACGCACCAGTAATAGCAGGACCAATTGCGGTCGCAAACGTTCTGACGACATTCATAAGACCCATTATACTTGTCCGTTCTTCTGCGAGGACGATTGACGAGACAAAGACTTGTCTGGGAGCTTTATCCATCATATTTGTAGCTGCTCTGATGACGAATAACGCCATTGCGAGGATAGTGCTATTCGTGATCGGGATGAGTCCAAGGATGATTGAGGACGGGATATGAGTAATGACCATAGTGATGATAATACCGAGGCGTTTTGCGGTTGAAGCGGCGATGAGGGCGCACATTGCGGCCGCAACGTGGCCGGTGAAGAACATGCCGCCGAGAGATGCTTCTTTGATGCCGAATTTTTCGTTGAAGTAGTATGTGAGCCAGGAGTTGTTGACTAGGCCTTGACCAAACGAGTCAAGGAAAGATAGAGGGACGAGGATTAGAAGAGTCTTCTTGGATTGCGAGGATAACGTCGGTATGAACGAAGATAATCCGGATTTCTTCTTTCTAGCTGATGCATCTCCTTCTTCAAGCACGATTTCATCGCGCAGTTCTTCCTCGAGCTCTTCAGTGCTTTGAAGCAGCATTGCATCTTCCGCGTCCTCCTCGTCTTCGGAACGAGGACTGGCTTTCTTCTTGCCTTGTCGTATCAAAAATGCATCTAACTCGCACGAATCTGAAAGCATGTATGAGGTATAAAGCTTTATAAGCGCGACAACAGCGTAGAAGATATACACGAATCTATACGATCGCACGTTACTCCATTCAGCTTTCTCTTGCAGATATTGTACTACTGTTCCGCAGGTGATTGTACCTGTTGCCGCACCAAGTCGGCCGAGAAGAGCGTACCAGGAGAAGATATCGGAACGGGTCTCGGGAGGCACAAGGTGTGCGAGGGTCGATTCTTCGACGGCGCGGAAAGGACCAACTTCGGCTCCACTGTCTTCGTTAATACTATTTTGTGAAACTGAAGGAGTGAGTATACCTTGGAGAAATAACGCCAATCACAGCGGCAAGTAAGAGAACCCAAAAGTTATCAGAGATGGCAAATATACACCCGCTGACAAACATCATCGCGCAGCCAACGATCAACACACGGCGTCGTCCCAGCGCATCAGCGAACAGTGTCAGAACGAACGAAATGAACACATCGCCAATCAATGTCGCGCTCATGAAAAGTCCAATTAGTTCATCTGAGAACCCTAAAGCGGTGAAGTAGAGAGTGAGGATGAGTGTAGCTTGCCCATAGGCAAAGAGACGGATAACTCGCTGGAAACAGAGGATGCGCACGTCTCTGGGCGCGTCGATAAGTGCTTGCAGACCAATCTCTCGAATAAATCTGCGGAGCTTGGATGGTCTTGCTTCAGGAACCAGCTCGTCGTTGCCAGAGTCTAGCATGAGTTGGGGGCTTTGTCTTGCCATTGTGGTGCTTTTGCCAAAGGATAAGAGTGTCGATATCAGGTTTGCAGCCCTCCTGCTCAATTGTACTGTTAAACAGGACTGTAGAGGTATCTTCTCTTGTATAATCAGACTATCTGCACCAGAAATCCCTTCTTTCTACTGCAAACACACGATAATCACAGTTCTCAAACAGAAACAACTCTTCCTTTGTCTGCCTTTCCAACTTCATCCGGGGCCCCTCAACTCTGAGGCCTTTATCCACCGCACCGCAGAAAAAGAAGCCCTGACCAGAGCGGCTTTTCCGAAACAATTACCCTAAGCAATTCAGCCGCATATGCCACGTGACTGTAGGACTAGGGGAATTAAATTGGGAGAGTGAACACTAGCTCTTCAAATAATTTCAGCGGAGTAATAGACTGTATATACTAGATACAAAGTGAGAATGGAAGAGAGTAAAGAAAAGACAGCAGAGAGTCTGCCAGAGCTGCCGAAAGCAATCTCAGATGCGCTTGAATTGAAACTAATTTCACAAGGCGCAGAGGCTTTAGTCTTCTTCTCTCAGTCGCATCCGTATCTCCCATCAACAGTCGGCCACGAAGTGTTCGCCAGCTCACCAGCATCTTCGGCTGGATATATACTCAAATTCAGACCGCCGAAGCCGTACAGACATGCGGTGCTTGATGCGCAACTTACGAAGCATCGGACGTTGTCTGAGGTGCGCAGTTTGTATAAGATGATGCTTGCTGGGGTTAATGTGCCGACATTTGTCGCCGTCGATCCACGACAGGGATTGATTTGGATGGAGAATATCGATGGGCCTAGTCTGAAGAAGTGGATTTGGGGAGAGGAGGAGGTAATTGATGCGCAAGAAACTAATGAGGAGAGTCGTGCGAAGATGAGAGAGCAGACGATGAAGCCTACGATACTTGCTGTCGGCCACGAGATTTCTAAATTACATTTCATGGATATGGTCCACGGCGACTTGACAACCTCGAATCTTATTCTGCGGCATAAAGGAGACGCATCTTTTGAGCCAGTGATTATCGACTTTGGCTTGTCTCAGCAATCAACGCTGGCCGAAGACAAGGCGGTAGACTTGTACGTTCTCGAGCGAGCATTCATATCAACTCATCCAATGCATGCAGAGGGGTATATAGGATGGCTACTAGAAGGCTATGTTACTGGATTCGGCCGAGGAAAGAAGACTGCGATGCTTAAGGTCAAAGAGATTATGAAGAAGTTGGAGGCTGTTCGGTTACGAGGCCGAAAACGAAGCATGGTTGGTTAACATATTCTTTAATTGTATTAGATATCTATCAAGTACCGTGTATGTAAGTGTATCATGACTGCTCAGAAGCAAGCTCAACGATCCATCCCTGGCCAAAAACAACTCCACGATCAGCAACAACTCCAGTAACCTTCATGAGCCAGTCCCAACTCCATTCCTGTTCTCTGGGTAAACCAATCATATCTACGTACTCGGAGACGTTCTCGCTGGGAAGAATGTTGAAATTGTCGTTGTGGGCGAGTAATTTAACTCCATTGTTCTTAGCCAGAGAGACGAGACTGGGAGGCAGGACACAGCAGTCGCGAATGTTAATCTGGTTCACAGCAGGCATTGCGCAACCAGATTTCTCTGAAAATTTAATTAAAGCAGATAATCTCAAAGTAGAAAACTCCGACACGCCGAGATGCAAGATATTGAACTTGCTGATGAGGTTGCTTGCTGTTTGCCAGAGTTCGTAGACATCAGGCGAGAGTGAGGAATCTACGTCATTATCGTCGTCTTCGTCTTCGTCTTCGTCATTGTCGGCAAAGGTTATTTCGGGAAAGGAGAGGTTGAGGTAGGTGATTGGAGCAGAGAGAGGCATTGACTCGCGCAGTTTTGTGAGAGCTCTTGTGAGCGCTTGCGAACGAGCCGATGAGCTGAGGGAGGTGGGGAAGAAGATCTTCACTATACGACAGAACTGTTAGCAATTACTCAAATACAAAGTAGCAGTGAAGTACACACCTGTTGTCTCGAATTTCTTTTTTGAAAGCTCTGCGTCAGAGCAAAACAGCCGTTCAGAAGGATCCGCAGGAACCTCGAGCACTCTCTCTGCCACACTCTCGGAGCCTTGCTGCTGCTTCCACAACTCCAAACGCTGTTTAATGTCATAAACAGGATCCAGGCAGTGCGCCTGCCGCGAGTGCGAGACGTTGCCGGTCGATATGGTGATCGCCATGGCTCTCTGTTGTATACTGGACTCTTATTATCAAGCACGCTCCTGTATGAACAGCTTGCTGAGCAAATGTATCACGTGACTAAATACATTATGTGTTAAGTAATAGTTTACTAAGCTTATTGTAATCTCGTATTCGCACAGATCGCTCAATGCCAGTTGAAAACCTAGAAATCGATGGTCGCCGACAAGCTTCTCGGAGGTGTTTGCAAACAATACCAGGAAATAAAACTGTAAATAAGAAAGATGCCGGACGATAGAAAAAGACAGAGAAATGGTTATTTGTAGAGTTGTAGCGCGGCGAGCAAAAGGCGTCGTTGTCGGTGTTCAGTATCGGACGATGACGTTCGTTCCCGGACGCAGTATTTATCTGTCCTAAAATCTGTGCTTTCTCTCTTCTTCACGACCCTGTCTGTCTTCACTCTACACACAACCTTCACTGATCCGCTGTGTGCATTCGAAAATGTCCGAGCCTGCTACTTTCTACGAATTGACTCCTACCGATGCAAAGGGCCAGTCCTTTGACTTCAAGCAGTTGGAGGGAAAGGTTGTCGTCATCGTCAACGTTGCTTCTAAGTGAGTATCAGATACAAATCGGACTACGTGTGTTTATACTGATTAATTGATAGGTGTGGATTCACTCCTGTATGCTTCCTTTCATTCTAGCAATCCTGCTCGTGGGTGTAAAATACTAATCTGTATGTGATAGCAATACAAAGGTCTCGAAGAACTCTACGAGAAGTACCACGAGAAGGGCCTCGAAATCATCGGCTTCCCCTGCAACCAGTTTGGTATCTCCCTTTTCTTTCATTCTTTTTGAACGCAGACTAACATTATGCGTAGGTCGTCAGGAGCCTGGCAGTGATGAGGAGATTGCCTCCTTCTGCACCCTCAACTACGGTGTCACTGTATGTGCCCTTTGTCGAAAATCATGCATTCATTTCTAACACTAGTAACGCTGTAGTTCCCCGTCTTGAAGAAGATCGACGTCAACGGCGACTATGCCGACCCCGTATACAAGTACCTCAAGTCCAAGAAAGCCGGTCTTCTCGGTTTCCGTGGTATCAAGTGGAACTTTGAGAAGTTCGTGATCGACCGTAAGGGAGAGGTTGTCAACCGTTTCTCGTCCGTCACTTCGCCTGAGTCTTTGGCTGCTGAGATTGAGAAGCTTCTGTAAGCGGGATGGATGGAGTAGCTGTATTATTTATCGCGCTGGATGTGAACTAATCGTAATATTAATCTTTGAATCTCTTGATCATCTTAATCCGCTATTAGTGTAAACTACCAATTTCAGAGTAAATCATCCAAGTCCTCGTCATTCAGCTCATCAATCCCGTAATCCTCACCGTAATCAAGCATCGAAACGTCATCCATATCATCATCAAGTATATACAATTCCTCCATATTGTCAACAGGCACGCTCGTTGAAGCTGTATGCTGCATTCCGATCGGGGCAGAATAGGTTCTTGCATGTAGCTGTGATGGATAAGATGGCTCGTGTGCTCCTCCTGCGCTTAAATTTCTTGCGCGTGAGGAAGTGACGAGCGGTGGTTCTTCCGCAATTCCAAGGTCATTCTTTAATTTGGCTATCAAGCCTTCTCGAAACCGTACATTCCACTCTTCAATAACGCCACCATGAACAATAGTGTGACCAGGTTTAAGCATAATAACTCCTCGAAGACATGTTATATCAGCTGCGACTGTGATTTTGCAGCCTCGTTTAAGTCCGACTTGGATACTCGGGATTGGTTTCAATTCGATAGCCCAGAACAAACGACCTAGTGCATCTTGTAACAACACTTTGCATGTAGATTTTCCTACCAATGGCTGCGGTTTTTTCCCGTTATTTTCAAACACATGGTACTGGATTGCCGAGTTGTTTCGCGGGAATTCGATTGGTTGTTCGATTGATGTATTTGATATCTCTTCATCACTTGGTGCAACGTCTCGCACGACTTTACGACCACCATCTGTCATTCCGTCTTCTAGTCGTCTTAACTGTTCAAACTTGCTGATTCCAATCTCGACGACGTCGACGATTTGAAATGTTGTTGGGCTCGTGATTGAGATTGCGTTTGGTGTCGTAACGGAGTCGAGGTCTGGCAGGAACGTAGATGATTTGACGCATTGGATGAGCTCTGCCTCAGCTTCTGCCGTCGGAAGTTCAACCAAATAATGAACTGTAGACGTATTTCCTTGTTGCTGCGGAACAGGCGGTATACATTTTCTCAAATCTTCATTCAAAAACGCCTGCTGCAGTCGGGCAAAAATCACATCAGAAGACGCACTCGCCAGATTTCCAGCCGTGATACAAATCGCAGTATAAACCGGACTAATCCAGTATTTCACAGACGGACAAAGTCCGTAAGTCTTCAAAAACAGAGCTTGCAGCTCACTTGCTAATGAGGACGATAGCGGAGTATCGCTACTAGTTGATGAACGGAGAGCTTGTACGCGGTCTAAACGGAGCGAGTCTTGAACCCGGACACCACGACTTGCTACAGACATCTCCTTTGAGCAATGTCATCAATTCTTATATCCTTGTCTCCACGATGTGATCTCAGCAGATTCTGTTTTGTGGTGGGCTGTGATTGGCGATTGTTGATGGTTTGACGCGTACGCGTACTCAGTCACTGAAGATACACGCATTTGGATCCGGGTAATCAATCTACTTGCCTACGCATATCAGGTCGTTTCAGGATGATAGCACCTTCCAACCTTTTGTTTATAAATTTTTATGTAATAGTGAATAAAATATTCAATGGGCCATTAAAAGCAAAGAATATGCCAGTAAACTGGTAAACTGGTAACGCAGGAGTTCGGGGACTTCGTTTGACGCGTTAACGTGTTTCATAACCCGAGAATGTTAAGCCCCCCTCTTACATCTTCACTGGGACATACACTCAGGAATTACATAGTATATAAAAGTAGATAGCATAAATTGTATTTTAGTTCGTTTCTTTAGAGGTCATGAAAATTTTGCAAATAAATAAAAGCAGAGTCATAAAAGTCGTGAAGAGCTTCAACTTGTAAGTAGTTGAAGAGCATTGAGTCCCCCGAAATAATTCCCAAGACATATACACATAAAACATAAAACAGCACACAAATATCCCATAATAAATCCAGTCATAAATATAATACCACGAATATTGAAGCAAAAGTATGTCCACACGGCTGATTGGCCTATTCCAATCTCAACCAAACACAAGACACAGTCAAGAGCTGTATGAACTTAGTCGTCATAGCTCCACGTGATCTGGATTCTACCTTCGCTCTCCTCGCCAAGCTGATCGAAAGCAGCGGGTGAGAAATCGAGATCGTAGGTAGCGCAGCCCATGCAAGTATCAACAACAGTGACGGTGACGGACTTGTCGCCACGGTAGGCGGTGATAGTTCTTCCGCACTGCGGGTTGTCGTTGGGGTTCCCGGTGTTGGTGGCGGACATGAGTTCGTTGGAGATGGCGACGATGAAGTCGGTGTCGGAGGAGGTGGTGCCGCAGGAGCCGAGCCCGGTGGAGTAGAAGGTACCGTCGCCGGAGTACTCGCCAGTGCCGGAGGCAGCGGAGGAGGTAGCGGCGGGGGCAGAGGAGGTTGAGGTGGTAGGCTCGACGTAGACAGATGTGGATGAAGTGGTGGGCTCAACGTAGACGGAGGTCGAGGAGGTGGTAGGAGCAACGTATTCTGAGGTCGAAGAAGAGTAGGTGGTAGGTTCGACGTAGACTGAGGTCGAGGTAGGAGCCACATATTCAGAGGTAGTAGGAGCAACGTATTCAGAGGTGGGAGCCGCGTACTCGGAGGTGGGAGCCACGTACTCGGAGGTGGGAGCCACGTACTCAGAGGTGGTAGGAGCAACGTACTCAGAGGTGGTAGGAGCAACGTACTCAGAGGTAGTAGGAGCAACGTATTCAGAGGTGGGAGTAACGTACTCGGAGGTGGGAGCCACGTACTCCGAAGTCGAGGTAGACGACGAAGTGGTAGAAGTCGCGAACGTAAATCCAGGCACCGAAATCGTAGGCACAGCAAACAACGAGGAGATACCATCGATAACGGACGTGTAAAAGTCATTCTCAGTGACGATAGACGAGACAGTCGCAGTCGCAACCTCAGTCACGATAACCGGATCCGCAGTAACGTACACAGTAGCAACGACATATACCGTATCGATGTAGTCAACAGAGTTGGTGACGGTCACATAGGCGATGTCGCGCTTGTCGTGGAGATTGTGGACGTGCTGGGCCGAGACGATGCTGGCGAGCGAGAGTCCAGCGAGAGCAGCTGAAGCGGTGAAACGCATTTTGCAGATGAACACAGAAGGACTGAATAAAAAAGTAGTTAAGGAAAGTAGCAGAATTGTGCTTCTGCGGAGCCGAATAAATCTATTGGAGGAGTATTGAAGGAGTTCTAATGGACTGGTGAAGACGGGGAAGGATGGAGGAAAGCGAAGGGGCCTCTTTTTCAACTGCGCTCCTGAAGCATTTAGCTTTGCAATCAAAATAGAGTTTAAAGCGTGTCTTTGCGCTAGACTTAATTGGGACAACGTGAAACCGGAGCTACGAACGTGGTGTGCTAAATGTGTTGTTGCAGTAGTAGAAATAGTAGGTGTAAATGGCAATAGTGATGCTATAGACGGATTACAATACTTGTTAATGCTGAACAGAATAGTATATTTAGCTATAGACGGTTACAATACTTGATAATGCTGAAGAGAATAGTATATGCGTTCCAGAGTACGGCAAGAACCCAGCCGCATCTACCGCGCCTCTTTGTGTTCTGGTGTCTGTTCCACGGCTATCTTACAAGTCTTGTTCTGGAATCTCGTATCCTTGATAGTACTTTGCTCGTTTAGGCAATGTAATTAAAACGATTTTCTGTATGAAGCCATCTCCACTGATTCTTTCAATGATCAATGACTTGTTACAGACTGTAATTCCAATAAGGATGTCAGATATAACAATCAACAAGTAGTTGTTGAAAATACACAGCTATTTCTGCAGCTGTGATCCTTCTCATCTCAGTCTCAGCTTGGTAACCCTTCGCATTTGTGATCCAACTCTTACCACAACGTACCTCGAAAAGCAAAACATTATAATTGCATCTTCAAAACAACCCGAGGTGGCAACCACATTTCACAGTTACTCTTTTGTTCTGGCGTTTTGTGTGGTGAGAAGACCCTGTGCGTTTGCAGTTACCAGTTCTTCTCGCTGCTGTGATTTGGGATCCACGCATAGACCCTCTTTGCTGTCTCCTGTCTCGTAAATGTGTTCATACAACAGTTAGTAAGCTGAAATGTCTTTAAAGAGGAATCAGATGTCTTAATAGTATAATTCAGATCTTTGAAAATCCACTAAACCGTGTAACATCCGGACGCGAGTTTTGCAGCGAAGGCTTGTGACTGCGCATCTCAGTGGCTTTGAGTCCTTTAGATGTCTGGCCAGATCTTCAAGAGAAATATCGTGGATATTAGTGAATTGCTAGTGATTATTGCGAGTGGGTTTGTGTACAGTGAAGCACGAGGCAGAGTCAGTGATTATACTTAGAGAGTGGATAGCTGTGGATATCGCCAAAAATCAATTTCTTTCAATAGAATGTATTTATAAAGTAGCACTGATTGACAGATTAGTGTGCTTAATGGGAGTGCAAGAGTCAGATCCAGCTGTCTCGATCGAGTCAATCAAAACACATCAACTAACTACACAGTAATTACACAAATAACAAAATACACAGTATCTTTATTCAATACTCAAAAAGCAGTAAACTAGTAAATAACCTAAGCTACTCAGGTCAGTACTCAACTCATAAACATCACACTCCACACCGATCAACCACAATTCTCAAACATCAGAGACCCGTGTTCTGATCAACTTACACCGCTCCCTAAATTGAGATACAGTAGTAATCACCCGGCACTTCCTATATACATTTGATTTCGGTATATTTCATCATTGATGAGAATTGTGTTGCCATGCTTGTGTGTTTGCAGATTGATTCGAGATGAACATACCAGTTAGTCCGCACCGTGCGTTTATTGAATAATCGTGAACAATCAGCAACTGTGATCTTCTTCTATTTGTATAAATACCAACAACAGCACCCAATTGCACTCCTGTTCTTTCACAGCTGAAACCAAGAAATATATTTCAGAGTAAGAATTTTTTCTAGAGCAAAAGAATTTTATGCTGTATTTTCTTGACCCGGGTAACTCAATTTGACCCGGGTAACTTGGGACTTGTCGAACGCCAATCCAGCAAAAAAATTTTGGGAGCAGAGACGAGCCAGCTTCGTCTTGAAATACGCATACTCACAGACAAAGAAAGAAGATGATTTCGGGAACGACTTGGGTACCGCGGGGGTTTGCGGCTGAATTTCCTGGACAGTATCAGTTAGATGAGGAGGAAGTTGACCGGATATCGAAGCTTGCACAGCTTCGTCTTGATGACGCGTTAGAAGACTATGAAGGTGCCGTTGCCGATGGCGCAGCTGCCAACGGAAACGACGACGACGTCTCCGATGAAGAGATGGATGTAGAGGAAGAGGAAGTTGACGTTGTTGTTGATGAGGATGCAGATGAGGAGATTAAAGAGGAGATCGAGGCGGAGGTTGCTGCTGCTGCTCAGGATGCTGAGATCACGGATGATCTGAAGGAATATGATCTTGAGAACTATGATGAGGAGCCTGAAGCTGATAAGTCGCTGAGCATGTTCTCCAACATCAAGTCGTTAGCGTATTACAAGTCCAACGACGAAGATCCGTACATTGTTCTCCCGAAAAAGAAAGATGGCGAGGAGACCTTTGACGATATTGAGGAGGAAGAGCGTGAAGAGCTTCAGATCCTCGACTCTGACAACTTGTTGCTTGTGACCAAGACTGAGGACAATCTCTCTCATATGGAGGTTTACGTGTACGAGCAGTCTGAAGCCAATCTTTACGTGCATCATGATATCTTACTGCCTAGTTTCCCTCTCTGCGTCGAGTGGCTTAACGTGCGTGTCGGGCGTACGCGCACTGAGGAGAACCAGGAGGGAAGTTTTGCGGCAATCGGTACTTTTGAGCCTAATATTGAGATTTGGAACCTTGACGTGGTGGACGAGATGTATCCCGACGCGATCCTCGGAAACACCGAGCCCGAAACGCAAGCACAGAGCACGACAAAGAAGAAAGGAAAGAAGGGCAAGAAACCCAAGAAAGTCGTACCCGCTGCGAACGACACGTACCACGTCGACGCAGTTCTCGCGCTTTCATCAAATAGATTGCATCGCAATATTCTTGCCTCGGGATCAGCTGATAAGACTGTCAAGCTGTGGGATCTGAACACGCTCTCGAGTGCTCGCAGCTACTCCTTCCACGACGACAAAGTCTGCTCGCTCTCATGGCACCCCACTGAAGGTCCCGTTCTTCTCACTGGTTCTTACGACCGCACAGTTATCGCTAGCGACATGCGTGTTGCCGACGAATTCAGAAGATGGGCAGTAGACGCCGACGTCTCTAGCGCAAAGTGGGATCCGCATAACCCCACCCGGTTTTACGTCGCTACCGAAAGCGGACGGGTGCACTGCTTTGACGCAAGAACTGCACCGTCGTCGCCGCGCGAGGCCAAGGCTCTGTGGACTTTACAGGCACATGACTCTGAGGTGACGGCGTTTGACATTAACTGCTCGGTGAGTGGGTTGCTCGCTACCGGATCGACCGACCAGCATGTCAAGCTCTGGAATATCACCGAAGCAGGTCCATCATTGCAGATCAGCCGTGATATGGGCGTCGGTAAGGTGTTTTCAGTGTCCTGGTTACCAGATGCGCCTGCTGCCCGCACTATCGCTGTCGGAGGTAGTAATGGTGTAGTACAGGTCTGGGATACGAAGACTAACGATGCTGTGCGGGTTGCTGCTGAAGAGTTTGAGGATGAAGAAGAGGAGGATGACGAGTAATGATTTGAGTTATGAAGCTGTATGATTATCGAGCGTGACAAAAGTTTGGTGCTTTCTTTTTTTCCTTTTTACATTATTGAAATCTACATCGCATTTATATAGACGTTTCAAAGCATATATTATATACATCTCTACATGCCCTGCTTCAATGTCAAACACTCGCTCTTGGCCCAACCGAATTAACTATACGAAGAAAACAAATGCATCTAAGATTCAATATCCCATCATTCTTTACTCTCCCTGAGAGTCCCAGGTACCAGCAGGCGGTTCTTCCTCAAGCGGTTCCCAGACCTTCCACTCAAGCATCTGCTTAGCAAGCGCATACTCCTCACCAGCCTGAATCAAAAGTTCCTCAATAAGACCTCCACCGATCTTTTGTTCGGCGTCAAGTGTGGACTCGCTGGCTTTGATGATGTCGTAACGATGCTTGTTGATTCCTTCAACGGATTGGCGGTATACGCTGGTTTCGGGGAACTGTTTTAGGAGCTCGTTTGTTTCGGCGTAAAGACGTAATAAACGGGGACGAGCAAATGGGAATTCGTAGATACCAGTCAAACCAGTTGTTTCTGTAATGTTCTTAGTTACCACTCAAGCAAGTGAAGGCAGAAGAGACCTACTGTTGAGGTTAGAAGCGCGGTAGAACTCAGGCGTGATTTCGGTTGCGCGAGAAATCGTTCTCCGGAACGCCAAAACCTGTGAAAATCTCATTGTGTATATAAAATATACTGTGTTGATATCGCAAGATAAATCAGAAATCGTTTCTCTATCGCGTTCCGAAAAATGTGGTGAATTATCGATTGAGTCAGAAAACCAGGTGAAGCTCCTAAAATCGTGATATCAACTCGAAGACTCGCTCCTCAAATCTCTCAGCGTTCTAGCTATCAGTGAAGACCTAGAACTCTTCCTTGTCTCTTTCTCTCTGATATATAGAAAGGAAACTTGAGATGTTCAGGTCCGCGTTAAGGTTTAACTGATGATGCTCGAGAATCAAGCGCTTTGTGGTTGGCTGGACTGTTTATGCATGATTGTGTGATTTTTGTGCTGTAAATGTGCAAACATTCTACAATTAAGGCTTAAGCATGAAGAGATTGGTTAAATATCTTTTTTCTGCTCGTATTCAGGACTTATATTCCTTAGAAAACGCTATAATAAATTATAGCCAATAGTGAATTACAATATAAACAATTGTACTCTAAAATCACAACCCAAGCTCTATACTCGCTCACTATTTCCACGCTGGCCTCCTCAGGGCAACTCTCCGAACTATAATTCCACCACCACACCCAAGTCCTTCAGCACCCCGCCCATTCAGAGACCTTATACACCACTGTCTATTTATCCTTTATTACTATGCCTTCTGCTGAATTCCAGGCCGCTGTACGTATTTCTTTGATGTTTTGTAAATTTGAGAGTTTTGAGGGAAGATTGTGAATACGTTTGTTATGCAGCGGGGATAGGATGTTCTAGCAATTTGATGACACGAGCGTGTCCATCTCGATCTGACTATACTCAGTTCCGTGATATCTATTGTTTGCGAAGGGAAGGTTGTTAGAGTGTATTTTGAATCGAGAGATTGTTTTTGAGGTGTGAGAATGGTATTGTGGGTGATAAGACGATCTACACGTATTGTCGATCTAGTCTTGATCTCTTATATATGCTATTCTCTATATCAGTTACATGACCTGCTAGAAAATTCATACAATTCATAATTTTCTCAATTTTTAAGATCAAAATACGCGTGAAATAATACTGACGTTTGATCGTTCTAGGCCGACTCTGTGCAGAAGCTTCCCAAGAAGCCCACCGACGACGAGCTCTTGTCTGTATGAGCTCTTTTCTCTTCTCACTTCACTTTAGACTCATCCTAATGAATCTTATAGCTCTATGGATTGTTCAAGCAGGCTACCGTCGGCGACAACGAGACCCCCAAACCCAGTGTCTTCGACTTAAAGGTTCCTTCCCCTTTCCACCCACCCATTCTACGAGCTTTACTAACGCAATATATGCAGGGAAAATACAAATGGAACGCGTGGGACAAGTTGAAGGGTATGTCTACCGAGGATGCCGAGAAAGAGTATATTGCTCTTGCTGAGAGCTTGATTGCCAAGTACAGCTCTTAGATGCAGTAGATTTTTGTTGAATTGATTCTGTGTTGATGCGTGCGTGCGTGTTTGATTATGGTATAAGAATATACTCTTTTTAATGATATTAGAAATTCAAACACTTGCGTCGTGCATCTCTTTCTTCGTCGTCTTTATAATGATTCTATTTCTCTTCTTTGCTTTCATCATTTATTTGTGCATTACCTCGCAGGCTCGAGAAGATTAATAAATTCGATTTCAGTATTCCAACAACAACTGAAAAAGATAAAAAAACACATTTAACATTTAACATTTTACAAAGAGTATTAAGTCATTGCACTCACAACTCTAGAAAAGTATAGCAGACTTAGAAACCGTTTCAAAGAGAAAAATACACTTCCACTCATCAAAGATCCCGCCCTGGAAAACTACGAAGTCCGGTATTTCCTTCTCAAGTTGTCCTCTTTCCAAGGCAACATTCTCCGTGTCCGTTTCTATTATCTTCATCGCAGAGTTCCCCTTTGTTCTCAGATACTTCCAGCCAGAGGTCATTGTTTCGAGTACTACTCGTTACAGTGCAAGCTACAGGCTTGCATTACTTCACTTTGGTATTCTACGTCAGTTTCGCGTTTATGTGGTACGTCAAAAAGAGGTTCTTGCTCTGGTAGACAAAGTATAACCATATTACGGCATTCTTCGCCTTGACGCATTCATCGGTATCTTGATCTTCATTCCGCTGAGATACACCAACCCAGACTACTATGCCGTGAGGTGTTGATGGTATGCCGTCCACGACGATGTTGAAGGTGCCGGTTGAGGGATTCGGAACTTGGATTGTGCCAGCGAGTTCTGTTCGTTTGAAGAGTTCAGTTGTTCTTGTATTATATCCGTGTTAAGTAGTCATAACTAGTCCTGAGTGTACATGTCGTCAAGTCTTCGCAATATAGTCAGCGTGCATTTGTTAACCTCGGTAGACTATAGTGGAATACCACGGCTGTGAACTCTTTATAAACAACTCCAAACCTCTCAGTTGTGTATACTCAGCTACGCGTGTGGTACGCGTCGAGGAAGAACAAGGATGTCCCAATCGGGAAATACATAGCAGTCAGTCCATATCCAAATCCTACCACGCACCCTCTATATAAACAGTCGCCCGCCCACTTCCTCTCTTCCTCTTTTCCGGTCCACACCATCACCGCAACAACAACAATAAACTCCCATCCATCGAAGGAACATCCAAGGAATCCGAGGAAGAAGAACTAGTTGCGCGTATGTGTGGTCTTTACACCCACTGCGCGTATCATTGGCAATCTCTGGGCCCGCTCTACACAATCCCCGTCTGTTGCATCCGTCGCCGTCGTTCGTACCTGGTCTCCGCACCGCAGTCCTAGCCTGTCGCCTGTTGGCGCGCTGAATGCCGACGGAGAAGCATGCGCATTGCGGCAGTGGTCTTGAGTATCATGATGATCTGGTCTGCGTAGTAGCTGTGTGGACTTACGACGCAGGCGCAAAAAGTGATTTTGCGCAGCATTCAGGGACAATTAGCTCGCCCTTCAGATTTGATCCACCGATTGTGATCGCCCGCCGCGATGTTGAGGGGCCAGCTGGCTAGGGTCAACAAGCCCAGACTGTCCGGGGAATCCACTCCTGGTCCTCATCGTCAGCCCGTTAAGGGCACTTCATGCTGACTTCCTTTCGTTGTCAGAGGCGGCCCGTCAGATAGGTTTGGCTACTCTACCCTTTCTGCTCTAGGAAGCAGTGCCTGACTGGCTTTGCGTATGCGTAGCAACAGCAGACACTAAGCTCGGATTCAGGAGTAAACGATCGCGCACATCGCGTGCAGCTGATGAGATGTGACTGTGGAACAATAGAGTGCCTCTCTGACTCTGCTTCGCTGCGGATCTAGAGTGTTGTAACACTCGGCGCCTGTACATGCCATTGCTTCTTCCTTCTGCCCTCGACGCGCACTTCAGTGAGTTGTGCTGACCTTTATATGAACTTCTTACCTCCTTCGTCTAGACTTATCATTCTGCTTGACACAACAGCATCACTGAACAGCCGAACTGAACTGAGCAGCTACTGGAGTGGTGCTCCGGTCGATATGGGAAGTTGATTTGTTGATATAAGCGACAAGCCCTAAGCCTATGACTTCTAGACTAAATAGCTCGTCAGCTCAACGATCCTATCGCAGCGTATATTCTGATTCTGTCCGTCAACACTCTGTCACTGTTATAAATATCCGGTTTATTAGCGATGTGGTGCAGCCGGTGAGGTGGACGAAGGCGGCTGATATGATATGGGTTTGGGGAGAACAAGGAATCTGGGGGATGAGGGTCACGGGGGATCAAATCAAATGGGCATGAAACTGAGTTGAACGGGCTTCTTTACGCAACATCAGTTTGGATACAACAATATCGGCATACTTTACGCATCGTGTACATTACAGTTGATGGTTCTTGTTACAATACACGGGAACCAAGGTGGCGAGCATCATGCTTGCCACAGCGTTAGTGGGTCAACTTTCGAGTACAGACAATCAAGTACTATGTCGCGAGGATGTTTGAGAAGGAATAGTTGTGCGGGTTCATTATTTTGGTGGGTGAGCTAGGGGATAGCGAGGATATGCGACTTGCTAGTGGAGGTGGGACGGCTATTTTGTTGAATCTGTTATTAGTATACATTTCTATCGTATTATTAAACATCTGTGAGTAGAATTGAGCTGTGAAGTTTAGTAATGCAACGAGAAGAAGCGGAATGTAGGAATATATGAGAGGAAATCAAGGGTTTTTCGCGCGTATGATATAGCGTCATCTGAAATGATTGCATATACAGATTACAAGTCTTGATTTAGAATTCAAAAATACAGCGGCGAAGAAAGTAGTTAGTCTATCGGAGTCAGTTTGAAGAAGTCTATCATCTCTCCCATTCTTTTCGATCATCGTAATAGTATATCCTATCTTGCTGCTGTCACCATTAGCAGTAAGTGTCTTTTTTTCCGTTGGATGTAGTAATAGCTCTAATCATTTTATAATATGGATTCAAATTCGTTTGCATCAGCACTGTAAACAAATCATATAATTAGACATAAACATTACAAATCACATTGCATAAAATCAAAGGTCACAATGATATCAAGAGAATTAAATTACATTACAATGCACTGGACAAACCAAAAAATCAAAACTCCAAAATTATTCTCTATAGAAAAGCACTCATTTCAAATAAACAACGCACACATATCATGCTAAGGTACAGTTATATAGACTGCACCCTATTTCTCCGTTTGATCTCTCTATTCCAGATTGTACTTCCTTCTTCGTCTTTCGCTCTTCTTTCGATCTCGCGTCTTTCGGCTTGAATTTTTAGTTGTTGATGCTGTTGTTGATGGGTGTGTAAAGTTTCATCTAGATTCTGGATCCGTGAATTTTGAAGATAGATAGATTCGGAATGGCTGCTTGAGCGTGGTTTTTGTTGGGCCGAGAAAGTGTAGTGAGGACTTGATAGTGAGGAGTCGGTTGAGAGTGAGCTCATTCGTGAATGATGAGGCTCGGGATCATTGGAGAGTTGGAGGGAGTTTAGTTTTGACCACAGATTCTTTGATAAATACTGATGATACGGCGATGCTTTGTCGTCCTCTTCGGCAGCGACTTCGCGAGTGACTGTAGATCCGGATCTAGGAGAATTCGAAGATGATCTGACTGCGATAAACGAAAGTGCTAATTCAGACGGCGTTTCGCAGATCGATGGTGGTAAAACTAATTCTTCTATATCCATCTCATCATACTCTCTCTCTTCTTCAGGTTGTCCGAGATCAGAGGAGTTGAAGATTGAGGTCTCGTGGTGGGAGAGAGAGTTATGGATATAATTCCTCTCAAACGGCACAGATGGCGAAGGTAGCCGCAAACTTAATGGTGATACATCATTACCGCTGCTGCTATGAGCCGGATCATTCTGAACCTCTTGATGGAAATGCGTGTATTGGGACTGAGTCTGAGACGTAGGACGATGCAGTGATGGCACTTGCGACGAGAGGTTCATGCTGTACTGTTTGATCTGATCTGTATTTCTTCTCTACCAACAAGAAAACAGAGATACAAGAAAAGAGCAATAAAAGGAGAAAAGAAGAAGAGTGGGACGACCGTGAGGCGATATAAATCAAATACGGTGTGGGTATCAATATCTTAATGATTATTTTTGGGGGGGGGGAGGCGAGAGAGTGGACCACGCACACACGACCGACGACACATACAAATGTAGACAAGAAAGCAGTCCAAAAGCGGAGTCAACGAAAAAAGAAAACATTGATCGCAAAAACTGCGGGGGTTTCGACTTTTCTTGCTTTTTGCCTTTTGCTTTTTGCTTTCTGCTTTCAAGTTTGATTTCGCTGGTTCTTGGCCGGATCAAACGCGTGGTCGATCATACAGTGACACATAGGTATTTGTTCCGAGCACCGCAATTCATCAATACAACAGTAATTACGAATTAAAATACAAACAGCACAGTATCAACAGTTCTCGCCCTCCTCCGATCAGTACAACATTCCCCTCCGAGAACATAAACTCGGATAACCCTCGTCCGCTCCCGCAAACAGAAGATCATGATCGGCATAGAAAGCAAAAGCCTCGTTAAAGCTAAGTTGCGAGACACTCTTCCCAACAACAGCCCTAATATCGTATTACGTAATTAGTTATATATAAACAGGGTAATATTTGTCACGTGCACAGTAACCCGAATGAAGTTAACTGTAGATAATATCCGCGGTCTAGAACCAAAGGTTAGGAATCTGGTAATTCTGTCGACTAAACTCTGTTATATGACGAGACCTTTTCAAATAGTATATTAAAGTGCCAATAGTATGGGAATTAGTGCCCGGTTGTTGTCTTTGTGTTTGTCTCTGTGCACATGTGTTGCTGGGTTAATTAAATGAGTTTAAATTCACTTATCTGCACTTTCCCGAGTTTGAGTTGTTCTTCTGACCATTAGTTTGGATTTCTAATCTTTTCTAATGTATAATTGTTCATGCATAAATATATTTTGATTTCCATTAGAAATCAGATTTATAGCAAACAAGAAATTGCTTTATTCATCGCCATTCCTTACTTCTCTCTCTTTTTTCTTTCGTATGTATATACACATATCTCTCTTCACTCATAAGAAATAAAAAATAGAAAAAAGTTATTTTACAATTAAAAAGATTAAATCTCACTCTGTCCATCTCATACTCTCTCAAAAAGAAGCCAAACACCAAAAATCAACAACTCCAGCGTTCTTTGTATCATGTCAACAATAAACAGACTCATATCAAAAGATTCATATGCTCAAAATACTAAAAAAAAAAATCAATAACGCGAAAAGACAACCTAATCCATTATCCAACCAGATTAAAAACAAAAAAAAAAATCAAAACTCTCCCCTGCATACACGAAAAAACTTCATTTTATACATATATACTCCACATTCACATTCCATTATGCATCATTCCGTGTAACAACAACATATCGCTTCCGTTGAACTGTTGCGGGATAGACTGAGGCGACATGGCAGTCATGGTAGGCGATAATCCAACGGGAGACATAACAGATGGTTGGAGCTGGGGGATGAGTGAGAATCCGGCGGCGGTGGCGGCGGTGGCTGCTGCTGCTGCTGCTGCTGCGGACACGAGATTTGCGGAATCCTCATACTCCCAGTCGTAGCTCAAATGCTGTTGTGATTGCTGTTGTTGTTGTTGCTGGGAATGTGATGGTTGGTGGAAAGAATGCTGTGGAAACTGCTGGTCGTAGACTTGCTGCTGCTGTTGCTGTTGCTGCTGCATAACTGGCATATGCGCAACCTGCTGAGACTGCATGTCGAAAAACGCACTCACAGACTGCTCATTAAACTCGTGGAAGTTGTCAGCGGTAGCGGCGTATGGCAGCTGCTGGCTGTGACTCTGAGTGGTGGGAAGACGCATGGGGGTTGTCAGCGGCGATACCGAGGCCGGCGAACTGGCATTCGAGATCGAGGCCGAGTGCATGCTTCCGTCGTTGTAGTAGGGTGTCATGAAGCCAGAGTACTCGAGCATCTGCTGTTGCTGCTCCTGCTCCTGCTGGACAAAGTGATGGGCTGCCACGTCCATGTATAAGGCGTTACCGGGGAACGAGACTTCAGGTTCGAGGTCAGTCTGCTGAAGGTAGGTGTCGTCGAAGTAAGACATGGTTTGCGACTGCGATATCATCTGTTGCTGTTCGCCGTTGGCACCATTGGCACCAGCGACCTTGACGCTGAGAAAAGTCGGAGTGAGCGGTGTAGCGGGCGTCGACGGGGCCGACATCGAAGCAGTTTCGTCGATAGCGAGGATAGGTCCGGTTGTCGAGCTAGCAACGCTCGAGATGCTGCCGGCGGAGTTTGCCCGTCGGGAGATGACCGAGGTTGATGTTGCTGGGGAGATGGAGTTGCGCGAGGTGCGAGCGCGCGAGGACGCGGTGCGGTTTTTGCACTTGTCGAGATGACGCTTGAGGATGTCGCTTCGGCAGAAGCAGTCAGTGCAAAGGGTACATTTGTAGGGTCTGTCTCCGGTGTCTGTGATCAATTAGTAGGTGTAGTGTAGTCGCAAGAGGAGCAAATGGAGTGGAGGACATACGGCGAAGGGTATGTCGCTTGAGGTGCTTCGCGTGAAGATAGGATCTAGGACAGAGTTGGCACTGGAACTTTCCCTGTGCGTTCTTGATGGCGACGACGCCCGCGGTGGCTGCCGCTGCGGCCTGCGCAGCGGTGATGGGGACCGCCTGGAGTTCTGG
This sequence comes from [Lipomyces] yamanashiensis, assembly GCA_030572775.1. Classification (NCBI taxonomy): domain Eukaryota; kingdom Fungi; phylum Ascomycota; class Lipomycetes; order Lipomycetales; family Lipomycetaceae; genus Myxozyma; species [Lipomyces] yamanashiensis. The sequence continues at coordinate 81,070 of JAJMBS010000027.1, forward strand.
CGCCGAGCGAGCGGTGGCGAGGGACGGGCGTCTGGACGAGGAGGCGCGGCGGGGCGAGACAGAAGCTGTGCTTGCCGAGGAGAGACCCGAGGAAGGAAGAGCAGAGGGCGACTGAGAGGAAGAAGGGGAAGACGAGGGCGATGTGGAGTAGGCGAGGATGCCGTCCGAGAAGGTGCGAGCGATGGCGCGAGAAGGTGCGGCGAAGGTGTCTGCGGGGTATCTTGCCATGACGAGGGCTGCTTTTGTGAGCTGCGCTGGCCGTGGAGCAGGAAGCAGGAAGGACGCTGCTGGGCGTGTGAAAGGTTGGCGAAGTAAGGGTGGTGAAGTAGGTGAAGACGACGGAGGCAAAGGCAGGAAGAAGAAGAGCAGACGGCGAGTTTAGCGGTATAAGTTCAGTTCAGACGCGGTGAGCGCAAAGAGCGACGAGCGCCGGCGGAGCACGCGCGCGGCAGCGAGCAGCGAAACTGAGTTTTTGCACTGACTTTGCGCTGGCTTTTTGAGTTTGGTTTCTTTTTTTTTTTGCCTTTTTGAGTTTATTTGCTCCGCTTCGGGCCCAAGCTGCAAGCCACAGCATCTCGCACTGCCACTGTCAGAGCGTGGTACTGCGCGACATGTCGAGGGATGTGTCGACAAGAGTCGAGTGGTGTCGACGAGCGCAGACTTGCTTGTTTGGTCCGGTCAGCAGGTGCTGCTGATTGAGTGAACTAGTGTGGTGGGTTATTCTTGGGTGGTGTGAGTTGATGCTGTGAAAGGTAGTTATCTCGTGATGTTATATCAATTGTAATAGTGGTATTGTAGTATATTGTGTGTAAAGGATTGCAAGGGTTTTTGTATTCTGTCTCGAGAACAGCGCAGAACAGACGATCAGCGTGGATGGCAGATAAGAAGATCTGTGTACACAGTAGCCAATAACAACAGCCTATCTGTCTTTTCCCTCTCTTACTCTTCCACTTGTTTACAATTCGCACAAACACAACGATATTCACAGATCCCAAAGACAAATTATCTCAGTGTGGCAAATCTCTGCAAGCGACAGCTCAATCTGACAGTTGCTTCCGTCCAATTTTCCCTTCTTCTGCCTAGTCTCCGCCGTCCTTGCTGGCTCCGTCGACGCCGCCCGCCGCCACCCGCGCCAGGTAACTCTTCTTTTTGACAGACTAAACCAGATAGCGTGGCGGCGATGGAATTAAACGAGTAAGATCAGGAGCATTCTTTATGATCTCTTTATTCTATTTTATTCTGTTCACTGCTCTTATCGCACTCTCTATTATCAATCATAACACTATCAATAACTCTCAATCTACAACCAACATCGCGGGGTGCACTTGCCTTAACCATGCCAAACACAACAATGCATCCAAAGATAATCGGAAATTTAGAGTATTTTGAAACACTCTGAAAGCAGATAAAACAGGTGATGATTCAAGACAATAATATAACAACACAATTTGCTCAATCCCTGAAATTCTGGCTGCGTTTTACGTTGTTCCGTGTAAAACCGCCTTCGTTTCTGTTAAATCGAGAGTTTCATGGCCCCGTCAACACCCGTCTCGTCGCCTTTCTGCTATCGCGTGTTTTGACGCATAAACTGCTGCTGCCCTGCTCCTGATAGCCGTCGATATCTCTACTTCAACCTGTTTCTGTATCCTGCTATATAACTAGAATGTTTGTTGTTTCGGCATTGCCCTCTGCCTGCAGCTGCTAATAAGACAAAGGTGGGCGAGATGAAATTCCGATAGTTCTAACCAAACAAACCACCTGCTTTCATTCCCACGCTCTGGCCACGTTGACTCTTGAGCTATCGTCCTCGCTTCTCGTCTGATTTAACAGTCTAGAGTAGTAAACAACCTATTCACTAGTATCCTTTATAGTTTTTTTTATTGTTTTATTATTCAAGAAGTGCATTATCAATGCTAGAAAGATGCAATAGTTGTAATCGTCAGTGAGCTGCCTGCCGGCAAGTCCGAGACACCGAAGATATCCAAGGTTCGCTTAATTTCCATACAACTGTTGACGGACACGCTGTTGCACTATTACACTCATAAACAAATAGGTGATTCCTCAGTTAATATTACCTGTTCTTTTTTTTCATTTCTCTTAATACAGTGATACTTAGCACAATAATGCAATAATTCAATACAATAGCACACAGCATCTCACAACAAAAAATAAGCTCGGTCAACTCCGGCCATCCAATCCAGTGCACCGACCAGTACACAATCCAAACTTCCCCTTGGTCCACGATTACTCAAATCCCAGCTACCATCGTCTCCTCTGAGCAACTCGTTGCTCAATTGTCCGAAAGCACCAAGTCGTTGACACAAGAATCTACGTTTAGGGGGGTGCTTTTCTTGCGAGTAATGAAAAGTATGGAAGTCGACTCCGGGCCGTGATCCCAACCTTCAAACTCTTTCTTTGCGCTCCTGAGCTCTTGATTTGGCCCGCCAAAAGTTAGCTACAAGCCAGTGTGCCTCCTTGTTCCGCTCTGCAGATCATCACTGCAAGCGCAAACGAGTATCCCGCTTAAATCCCGGATCTGTCTTCCATCGTCCGCGCTTCTTTTTCTTCTTATTTTCGTAAACCTTCCTGTGTGCCCTTTCTTCGTCTGGTTTTTCGCCCGAAGGACTCGTACATCCGCATCTATGTTTTAACCGTCCTGCTCGCGCGTCTCGCGCAATCATTAGACCTTGAAAAAACCGGCACTTCCTCCCGTGCTAAAAACGACAAACGACAAACGGCCAGAACACAAAGCAAAGAAGCAGAAGAAAATGAAGAATACAAAGACGTTTCAGGGCAAATATAATATGTTTATTCGTTAAATTAGATTGCTTTATTTGACTGTTTTTAATTACAAGTCCTGAAATGATCATCTCGTTGTCGTGATTACATATGCTAGGCACATCTTGAATCCGGGTTTCTGACTAAATTAGTTAATTAAAGCTGTGTTTTTAAATGTGGCCAACTATCAAGTACGCATGCAATTGCAGATCCGTTTATTTCCCTTATTAAATAATTTAGATCTTCAAACTCTAGATTGTCAAAGGGTAGAGTCGAAATAAAAAGAAAACACAGCAAGAGCAGTCACTGCGCATCCCTGAGTTAACTAAACTCTTAGCCACCGCTCACTCAGTCCCGTTATCCGCCACTCTCTATGTACACCCATCCGACGTGTCTATTGCTATCCGGAAAAGACATTAATAAAGACTGTTAAATAGCACTCAGAATAGTGCGCTATAACTTCTTTGTCTTCTTTCTTGACAAGAGCCCTTCTAGATTTCCTTAACTATCGGAAAGAAGAACTTCTTGTATCCAATTCGACACACTTTCCTCTTTTCTTCCTATTTATCCATGTTTATTTCTTTTATTTCTCCAGCGGTTTTTTTTTTCACACGTTCTGTTGTCTTGCTTGCTCATTGTCTTTGCAGATAGTGGCGCACAATGCAGGCACAGGCAGAATCCGGCAATAGCGGAAGTCCATTTATTCCACGCAGACGCATACAACGAACGAGAACATGGAGCGAAAAAAAAATTGCCATTAAGAGACAAACTTAGAAAACACACCTATCAAAACCACTTGCGCAAGAAATAATAAATAGCATTCAACATAAAAAAAAATTAACAAAGCAAGCCCGGAGTCCGCAGAGGGTAAACCTTCTTTATTCGGTGCATTACTGTAGCGTCAATAAAATCTACAACAACTGCTGCTCGGTATTTTGACTCATTGTGCCGGCGGTTCGGTGCTTTAGAGATGACTCGGCTAAGAGTCACATGGGCGCACACTGTTCTGCAGAGCTGAAACAGTTATTCAAGCTCCTCGGTGTACTTACTTCGTGTTTTTTCACGCAAGTTTTTTTTTTCTTCATTTACTCTTGACGGGAGAAAACTTTTCAATTACCCCTTTTAAAAAATATACCGAAAAATTTTTCATGAAGTTTCAGTTAACGAAATAAACAGATCCAAGCCAATCGCAGAGACACTCGAGAAATTTGAAAAGGACATGCGAAAGCAAAACTCCTCTTGGAGAGACGAGACGCCTCGTGTAACTTAAGTCAGGCAACTTCGTATGATCTTCGACCACTAAGAAATAGAAAATCATCCAAGCTGTGCTTTATTTCTTGTCTTTGGTCTTGTCTTATTTTTGCGACATTTGGGCTTGTTCACATATTATTTGCATGGATATGTAAGAAAATAGCGTGAGCTGTTGTACATTCTAGCGTAATCTAATGTATTCACTTTTATTGTTCACAATATACAATCAAGCTTTCGTACGCATCCAAAGAGCTCTTATTAGTATAGTTAATTGACGTCAGTGGCTTGTGTTCATATGTGCTGATCGTAGAGTCTGTGGTCAATAACTAGTTTAGTGTAGTTTAGTGTGGTTTAGTGTCCTTGCCCTACTACATTTACGATCAGACAAGCCGTTTGATGGTAACTGGGCACTCCGCAAAAGATGGAGAAGTATAGTTCTATATTATCTTTCTATTCACTACATTCATTCAATTCATTGTAGAGAAGACTATCAATTCTCGAACCAAGATAAAGCAGAAATGCAGTGCTAAATCTGTCGAACATGACTCAATTCTCCAATGCTCACTAAACCTAACTATTCGTTCGTTCGCTCGCTCGATCATTGAAAGACATGTGACGCGAATTCTCTTCTAGTCGACATCTCTTGCACATATTGCTGTATACACTCGCCACGTTCACGCACGCCTTCAGGTGTGGTAATTCACTGCCACTTTATTAGTCCCTTCGTCATCCTTTTTTAGGCATAAATAACTCTTAAATACACCTGCAGAGAGATACTCACGAGGTTGCAAGCACATTGCCAAGAGAAAGCAACACGACAGAAACGGAGATGCTCACGAGATTTACTAAACTCATTAAGCTCGCAAGCTAGAGTAGGTCATGGATCACGCCGAGATATACAAGGTAGTTTCGATAGACTACGTTCGTGATTTATTTAGAGATTCATCGTAGGAAATAGAGACATACTCGTTTTGATTAATCAATCGCGTGTAGTTACGTTTTCATCTACGCGTGAAATATTATCCGTTTGTTAATTTAATATAGCTGCAGGAGTTTCTTACACGGCCTCCTTTTTTGTTCATTCAATCTCTGCCATTGCCAAATTCGCTCAAACGAGGAAACAGTGCGTAAAATGACTGTTCTCGGCAGGCACCGTAAATTGCCTGACGCTTACACGCACACACTCTCGCGTTCTCTCGTGCCTTTTGCTGAGCTCACAGTAGACTAGTTTCTTCTGGATCAGTGTAGTCGGTGCTCCACCGGGTAAATCTGGATATTGCCGGCTCATCAGTGGATATGACGACAAGCGTGCCGTCGATCACTGGCGGAAGGTTTAAACTGGCTGTAGGCAATGAAATTTGCATCTTTGACTGATTGACATGACAGTGAAAGTACAGCCAAAACACACCTCGTATGCAACTCTTTTGTTCAAAAATTGCATGTTACAAAGGATCTACCCCCCACAACTCTTTCATCTGTCCAATTGATGCCTTTACTTCACTATCCTCAAACACGCCCACAATAGAAGCACATATGCACATACGCGCTCAATCACCGTCAAATCCCCGCCGCCCTTGGCTGGACCAATCCAAACGATGATAAAGAGCAGCTGAAAGTCGGCGCACAGACCGCATACTGGGGAAGGACTTTTTAGTTACATGGGGAAGCAAGAGTTAGAGAAGGGTACTTGTGTAGAAGAGGGACACGAGCAAGGACCGTAGTCAAAGTTCCTCGCATGTGGCATCTATTCAGACAGACACACACACATACATACACACTGTCAGTGACGCAAAAGTCGAAATTCCGCGCAGAACATAGACCACAAACATACCACCACAAATCCTGCTACTTAAAAAAAAAGGAGCAAAAAAAAAAAAAAATTCAAGGCACACGGCACTGCGAACTCCAGCCGTCATGCCAAAGGGGCAAAAAAACACATCGGCCGCGTCCGGCGCCCTCAAAGTGCCACTTGAGATGATGGCGCACGAATTGGAACTACGTTTTTCCGGCGGAGTAATCCAAGCTTGAGACTTGAAACTCTATTCTTGGGCTCTGTGCATGAGTGTGAGGCGCTCGAATAAATCCGAGCCTTTGCCAGGTTTAAAGAAGTTAAACCTAGGCTGTAGAATAAACCACTCTTTTTGTTTGAATTATATAAACAATCAAATATATAAATCTGCTATACTATAGCTTAGCAGAGTAGCCTGACTATCGCTGCGGTGTTAGCGCCTGTAGATGTGTTCAGATTAGGGTTTTTAAATTAGCTGGCTGACAGAAAATAGATTAGCTGACTAAAGATGTCAAGCTGTGATAAGTTCATGCCATAGCCGGCCAAAAACAATAACATCGGCAATAAAATTGATAATATATATATGATTGATCAGCAAAGATATTCATGCCGAGTATTGAATCTGAAATCTGCATGAAATTAGACGAAAAAGGGATGCCGGATACCGAAAACTCTCTTTTCTCAGTAGCCTTTTCACCCTCGTGTCAATGGCAAGCCGAGACTTGTATTGTTGCTGCGTTTTCAGAGGATTCCGCACCGAGACAGGATGTGTCGAGAGTGATACAGAGGCAGGATGCAGACGCAATGCATGATCAGGGCGAGGCGCAGACAAGAGCACACCTTTCCCAAGACTACGCAACGAAAGTCCGCAAGCGGAAAATAAGCACAAAAGCGTAGTGGCTTTCTCTCTGCGCAGAAAAGATTTTCCGAAAAGGCGCTAGGTACACACATACGCACAGTCCAGTGACCCGGAGTGAAGTTAAACCTGCGGGCTCTGCCGAGAACGCGAACTTCTGCAGAGCCCCGCCGGGCTTCTTTTTTTAAACTCGGCTGCTCTGTTAGGCGCGAATCTTTCGCTGCCGTGCGACCTCTTCCCTCCGCATTGCGCTGTGGCTTTTCTTTACTCCTGGATTGGAACTTAATTTTGCTTCTCTGCACTTTCCGGTCGTTTTTGTAGCCGGGAGACGGCTCTCTACACATCAAGACACACACCCCAGCGACGGTGACTAAGCGGAGTTGGCGCTTATGGCACGTATGCGTTTTGCTTGATTTGGTTTATAAGTCCCATCTCTATATGAAAAACTGTATTGAATTATTCGTATGAAACTGTATGCTATCAATCGGACTCTAACGGGCTATAGTGAGTGCTCTATGTTCATCCCGGAATATCTTGCCGTGCCATACTCCAGGCGTCGAATTCTTTCATATGTACGCTTCATATTGCGATATGACGCGAGGTTATGTATGTACGTGTTAGGTAAATTGAATTGAAGTAGTAATATCGCACTAACAGCCATTCAATGGCTGCCTAGCAAACGACTTACTAGGAGAAACAGTCATTGCTGACAAGTTTAGAAGCCACGTATTCTGTTTCCGTGTATGTGGCTAGTTCTTTTATTGTTCTACAGATCACAGAACAGCAATCTCACGCAAACAAAAACTATTGTCTCCAATTTCGAAAACGACATGTCATATAAGAAAGCCGAGAATTGCCTTTTTGTCACGAAGGGTGAGTCGTTTTTGGACAAGCAAGGAAGAATGTTTACACCGAGAGGCGAGAGGTTGAGTTTTTTAGCGCGGAAAAACTCAGAGGGAAGCGGAAATATGCGTGGTTCTAGAAAAATTGTTCGTGACGAAGTGGCTTCCTCACCGCAATCAAAACTGACGAAATACGTCAAAACTACGGATAAAGCGAAAATTGAGAAAGAGAGGATTGAAGAAGAAAACCGATGGCGTGACTCTTCAGGAAGACTCAACAAAGATTGCCTAACAAAAATAAAATAATTATGTATTTAAACAAGATTTGACTAAAGAGAAAAAGGATAAAAGAGCGAGGAAGCGAATTTTGATTGCTAATCAATTAGCAATTAGGGAGAAGATGGCGCGGTTTGTGTGCATACTATGTATGAGTTGCTCTGCAGCAAAAGTGGCAAAGGGATGAACGCAGCAAGTACTGCTATAGCAAACTGCAGCCACACTATCTTCTTTCTCTTTTTCCACACTCAACTGATAAAGAAGCCGCGACCGAACGTCTAGAACAGAAGCAGCACGCAAAGAAAAGTCTCACATCCAAGCTAAACTAAAACATTATCATACAAACGCTGCCAAAGAACAAGAATCAGCGCCTCGTTCTTTTAAAAGAGTTTAATTGAGCTGAGCGCGGAATATTCGATAGCTACAGACAGAGTTTAATACAAGTTTGTTCACTCTATATTCTCGGATTTGTTGCGAAGGAAGGAGGTTGTTATTAGGGTAATTGTAAGATGGAGCTTTTTCTCGGATTGGGACCGACAGTTGATATTTGGAGGCACGCGGGATGCTGCAGCGAGGAAGTGTAGTCGCTGGATTCTGCAGCGAAGACAATAAACAATAGACAATAGCGCACTAAAATGTTATAGTAGAATACCCTACTTTAAACAACTAGTCAAATCTCGCAGCACAAAATACTGCAGAAGCGAGGCAGACGAGGATCTACAAGACTGCAGCTTGCCGACACTCTGATTCTGGTGATAAGATAAAGCCTGACAAAACAGGTAGGGCAGCGACTGCCTTATTGAGCTTTATGGATTCTAAGATGCGAGCGGACGAGAGGATAAGCGGGGTGGTGGTATATTGTTCAACGACAAAGGATTCCGAATCCAGTGACCAGTGGCCAGGGGAGGGTAGAGAGGATAAGAAGAGCGTTGAGAGAGATAAAAGATCCTGAGCAGGTGTTCTATCCTATTACATTCGGAGCGAAGACTTCAGACTGATCAAACCGCACTCGCCCGGCGGGATAGCGTTCAGCTTCTTTGTTTGGTTTTTTGTTATTTGTGTGTTGATGTTGAGATGCGAGTCATGTTGTGGTAGAGTAGAGTTATAGTAGTGTAGATGTCTAGAGAGGGCAGCCAGATGCGCAGACAGTAAACCCGCACATTGCTTATTGTTGAACATTAACCCAGCTGACAGCGCTGCCAGCCAGTCAGTCACCTGCTCACTACTACTATTAATCTGCTTTGCTACCTCTTTTCTTCTCCTTTTGCACACAATAAACGGCCACAACCGGTGAACCAAAACTGTGTCGCCGCGTATGAAATCCTGACACAATCCAATCCAATCCGCGCCTATTTTTGTCGTACCCGTCTGCGCCACAAACCTTTCCACTCTCTATTCTCTCTCTTTTTCGCTCCCCGACATAAACTCACCCTAACCTTCCTCTTTCTCTTTGCTCATTTATCTGGATCATCCGGCTCGTCTCGGCTTATTCCGTTGTCACCTGACTCAACTTAACCCTTACTTTTTTTGTAAACCCTACAGTTACCCTAATTAGTATACCCTTACCCCAAGTCTATATCGTCTCATCTCTCTCTCTCTCTCTGTCTGATTCTCTTCTCTTTTTTTTTTTTCTCTACAATGTCTTTATAGCAGACACCATTTAGAGTCACGGATTGACTCCAAAAAAACAACCCCACAGTCTTTCACGCTGCTTTCTTAAGCTGGCTTTACGTGCTCATGGATAATTGTCTCAGAGAAATTTAAATCCTCTATCGCTATTTGTGGTAGAGGACGGTTTTGTCGTTCCAGGATGTTCTTAAGTAGCGACTGGATTCTGTAGTGGAGTTCTGGGTGGGCGGCGAAACATACATTCTATAATGCTCAATTATTATTTATTATCAGAGATTTACATTATTATACGTAAGCTCAGCGAATAGCCTGATCATCGCACACTGTATTCTATCCTCGCTAACTTTTGACTACTACAACGCGCCATCTATGCTTGTACTACGGAATGCTTATCAAAATAAAGAACTAGCGTGGTTTCATCGAGTATTGTTTTATCGCCTTATAATAGAATAGTAACTACACTTCGCAATCGCGGCAAACAAATTCTCTCAAACGCGCAGGGTTCGGGCACTCTTGAACTGGTTAGCTTTCAACTGTTAAAACTGTACTCTGCCTGACTTGGTTGGTCGTCGGTCATGATCGACGAGAGCTCAGAAACGTGCTATGAGCTGTGCGGTATGATTTGTCTGCGCCTTTGCGGGTCAGTGTTAATGTAGTAATAGATAGTAATACAATCTTATTCTGCATTCTCTGCCTTTGTTACACCACAGCAGCTTTAAATACACAAGTAAGGCTGTAATCCTAATCCGCCAACGCAGATTGGCTTAGGAGAGCACGAAGGAGCCGCAGTACCTCGAGCAGCTGGAAACAAAGAAACGCTGAAACAGGAGCACAACACCATCCATTGCAATACTATCTCTGGATAATTACTGTGTTCTTAGAGAGTATACAATTCATGTATACATATAATATATCAAGAAGAAACATGTAAATACTCAAAGACTGGAATGCGGGGAGTAAACCAGAAAACAAACTCACTTCAAACAATAGAAGCAGACTTACGCGTCCCTTAATCTCCTCAAGAAATCTCCTATCTTGCTTCAGCATGCCCACCAGCTGAGTTGACCTGTACAGCATTGATAAGCATAACTACTTTTATCACAGACAATTTCATTCTACTGTCTAATTAACTTTTGATTTTTTTTGAGCAAAATGTAGACAATCACCGCTGTCAAATTCCAAGGTCGCCAATGTAAGCCAAAAATAATGGCGCAGCGAACTAAAAGCCTATCAACCCAGCCAAAGCAACTCATTGTCCTGGCCGAGCCTCCTAGTCATGGATCCTCTTCTCTTCTGTCTTCTGTTCTCTGTCTGTCGTTCTTATACCTCGACGACGATGGTGATTTAGTCTGGTCTAATGTTCTCTTCACCGTCACCGCTCACGGTCCCTTCCTCTTTATCTTCTTCCCCGTCATTCATCTCCCTGTCTTCAGACTACGTCAAATGCACAGCCTACTCCTTTCTCGACCTTGCCTCTCGATTCAAGATCGCAATCCTCTTCTGGCTTTTGCCGACTGTGATCTTCTTCTCTCATTTCCTCATAATCACTCATAACTCAATTACCTTCTCTGCCTTCGTCGCGTTCGTATATGTCTATTTACCTGCAAAGCTACTATTCAACGCACTCCGCAATCTTAACCTGAACCTCCGCTCAACTTCCCGTTCACAATATCCGGTGCGAAATGAATCGACTAGCTCAGACGGAGCTTACTTTTCTGAGAAAGCAGCTGTCGAGCACGCGCTTCTTAGATTCTCCTCTGTCTCGTCTGTGGATGGAGACGAGCTTCTTCCGTCTATTGAGTATACTGGGAATAAGAGAGCGAGGATCTTGCGAGATAGATGCTCGATCCGATGCGCTGTGGTGTCCGCTCTCGCGTGTTTGTTGTACTCGTTTGTGATATATACGTATGGTCTTGCACCGCCGTTCCCATCCGAAGACGCGTCGTCGTTGCCATACGTAGGCGCACCTCGCGCGCAGAACGAGACTGCCAGCGAAGCCTGCTTCATTGCCGCCAATTTCTACAATAACGAACAGAATATGCCGCGCTGGTCAGCCGAATTAATTCGTCTTATCGATGTTTTGGGTGAGAAGAATGTACGTCTCTTGTTACGCGTCCTCTGTTCTATACTAACCTGGAGAAGGTCTACATCTCGCTCACGGAGAACGACTCAAACGACAATACAGCTTCACATCTGCTGCATCTAACCCGCTACCTAGCCCACCGCGGTATCGCTTACAGTCTCAATATAACGACAGCAATCCACCCGCTTCCTAAGAAGAACCCATGGATTGATACGCATCATAGAGTGCGGTATATGACAGAAGTGCGGAATGCTGCGCTTGAGCCATTATCGAGGATTTCGCAGGACCCTGAAATTGGCAGTAGGATATCCAAGATTGTGTTTCTCAATGATGTTATTTATCATCATACAGACGTTCTCAAGCTTTTAGCCGCGATTGACGAGGATGATGATGATGATGATGATGAGAATCCGGCGGTGATGGCGTGTGGAGTTGATATGCATGTGGCTACATTATATGATCAATGGGCACTTCGCGATCGATGCGGCCACAGTGTCTCTGGTTTATTCCCTTTCTTCAGTGACGTTGAAGATCAGAAGATTGTGGCAGAGAGAGGAAGAGTTGAAGTGGGCACTTGTTGGAATGGAGTTGTTGCGATGCGAGCCGGCGCGTTTATGTCTCCGCCTCGAGATCCTGCTAGCTCCTTTTCAAGTTCTCCTTTTTCGAAACGAGCCCGACAACACCCACTTCGATTTCCTGCTCCACCAGAGGACTGTATCATCTCTGAATGTACTCTCCTCCCACTCGCCCTTCTCAATCGGTATCGCACGTCCACAACATCTCCGCGAATATTACTAGATACATCGGTAATAGTCGCGTATGATTATAAATGGTGGTGGTACTACGCCTATTTCACAAACACTCTCCTCTCTCACGTCTGGATCACCACAATCGAGCGTCCCCTTTTGAATCTCTTGTCCACCTTCACTAATTTCGCGAGTGTTTATGAATGGAAAGAACTTAAAGACGCGTGTTGGCCTGTAGATTGGCCGCGTTGTCCCGCGTCACAAACAAAACTCCTCGGACCTCCTATATCTGCATCATACCCGCCACTACAACCTGCTGAACTTGTAATAGGACAACACGAACTTACGTTACGTGCGCCGAGGGGTGTTAAGTCGAAATCACAGATGATGCGGAAAAAAGATATTCGAATGTCGGATTTGGAGAAGAAGAAGAAAGTTTTTATAGAGGATATGAAGACTCGGTTTTTACGATTTAAATTATTCTAACCTTTATTCTTTCTTCTCTTGTCTGTAAGTGCGTGGAAAGATGTTGTTGAAGGGGCGATGCGGATTTTGGAGTTATGAATTACGCTCGCTTTAGCTTGAGATCAGATTACTAACCTAATGAATGCAAAGAGTAAGAATCAATCACAAAATAATAGACAAACTCGATATGACATTCTTTTGGGAGACATCAGTGAGCTGCTAGATTCCTCTTTATTTTGTTATTTTTTGGTATCTTTTTTTTCGTTACGTTTTTGGGTTGGTTTGGTTATATATCACAATATCGGCGTTTCGTTTCATTTCAAAATATCATTTGATTTTCATGATTTTTTTTGTTTTTTTTTTGCAAGTTATCTATCCACACACATTCCATACACATTAAACGCATTTTATCTATACATCTCCCCGCGCCTCAACTCACCTCACATCTTTAACCCACTTTCCCATCCCTCTCAAAATTCACTACAAACAAAAAAAAAAAAAATAAACACCAGCCAAGCGTTACAAACTTGTATTATAATCCAATCTACGCACACTTCAAAAAACTAAATCACAGATACAAATACAACTACAAATAGAAATATAAATAACCTCTTCGCTCTCCACTTCTCGATACGCAAGATAAAATCGGTTATACTATTTCACAAAACACACCATTCTTCAAAATTCTATACGGCATTAGCAAACAGCGGCAAGAAATTGGCTCTTAAGAGATTATAATAATATAGTTAATGGTAAAATATAATAATATCATATAAATATGCAAACAACGATAAACAAAAGAACAAAAAGCAAATTCCAAAAGAAAAAAACCACACGAGACTCGTTCACTCGCTCACTCACAGGCGCAGGGCACATGCGAATATATATATATATAGTTATATAAAAATGCAAAGCAAATAGAACACAAATTCACAATCCTCTATTAAAACCAATATCAAAGACCTCACAGACGAGAAATCCAAAGAAAAAAACAAGAGATACTAAAAGATACTGTTGAAGTTCTTTTTCCTATCGAACTGAATAATTCGAAAACATGTATCTTCTTCTTTCCTCTTTTTCGTCCATTTCTGGTGTCCAGTAAATCCTCAAATGAAGAGGCACAACTTTCACGATATCGAGAATTGATATTGAATTTCTTTTTTTGATGAGTCGATTGAATCTATTGTATCCTTTTGAACAAATATCACTTTTGAAGAAAGGGTCATGGATACCAATAATACACATAATAGATTTGTCACATTAAAAATCTCATTCGAGATCAGGTCATTGAATATTGAGCAAAGCTCTGTATGAGGGAGAGGGGAGACGGAGGTGGTATGTGTGAAGCTTATTTTGACTTTGCGGGGGTTCCGTAGGTCTTTGCGATATGCGGGTTCTCGACAATGAACAAGAACGCGAATTGCATAGCATGAGCAGCGATCGAGACAGCAAGCAAGAGATAGCTCGAGGCCATGAGCGAGATACCGTAGTATCCAGCGTATCCGACCGAGTACATGGGATGCGGCACAAGCTCAAAGACACCGTCAAAGCAGAGTTCAAGGTCCTCGAGGAAGAAAAAATCACCCCAGTACCAGGCGTAATCCTTGACGACTCTGTGCGCATCAAGCTTGACCCAGAGATTGAAGATGAAGAGCAAGATACCGGCGAGCCAGCGTCCAATGTGCAGGGTCATGTTCTGGTTGGCAGGTACACTGGCGCAGCAAAAGGCAAAGAGAATGTAGGAAGTGAAGTCAGACATAAGGATGAGGTCGACAACACGACGGTAAAGCAACCAGGTATTGTATTCAAGAGGAACGGTCTCAAAGTCGTAGTCCGATCCCATCTTGGACGACAGCTCGCGCTTGAGCATGTCGTAAGAGGTCTTCTTGAAGGATGAAGCATTGGGTCCTGGCTTGCTGAAAACCATCGACGACTCGGCCCATCGAGTGAGCGCCTTGTGAACAGACTGCTGGTAAAGCAAGAATCCAAGACCACCGTTGTAAGCAGTTCTCGAAAGAGCGTAGATTCCGAGGAAAGCCCATTTGCAGATCGACGACGGAAGCATGAAGTAGAGCACGACATAGAAGGTGAGGAGTGTCAGAGTCAGGTAGTCAGAAAACGACTTGGGCTTGCTTGGATCGAGCAAAGCAGTAACCATATCTTCGGTCGTAGGCACAGGGAAAACTATGACGATTGTTAGAATACTGACGCACGCGACCGGCTCTGCTTGTCATGCGCAAACTATACGCATCAACAGAGTCGTTTGAGGGCAATTGAGACTTACCAGTTCCATCAGGAGTACGACCGTAGGTGACTTTCGAAGTATCAGGTTTGAGATAGTTGCTGATCTGGATCTCCTTCTTTAGCTTCTTTCCGCGCTGGACAAGAGCAGCCTTGCGCTGTAAGTACTTCTTCGCCAGTAGTTCCTTATTGCTGAGCAATCTGCGCTTGCTCTTTGACAAAAGGGACGATTTGACGGAAACCCCGGTAGCAGTCGGCGTAGTCTGCACTGCGGCATCAGCGACGCGGACTGAGGGGGCAGGCGAAGAGTGCCTGGAGCGGATCTGGGAGTCGGTCTTCATGGCTGGCTTGGCTACGTGGCGGGGGGGTGGAGAAGCAGTGGACGGACACAAGATGATCAAAAGAAAGAAGAATAGTAGACAGAGGCAGGGTCTAATAATACGATCGGGCTGTTGAAGCTGGAAAACTAGACGGGAATGCCGCTGGAGGAGGGAGTGAGTAAAGCAGTTCGAGATAGCGGAGAGTGCGTCAAGCAGAGCGGCGAAGGGGGGAAACGACGGAGAGTTGAGTGGTAGGTTTCTGGTTGCGCCCACGAGCGTGCACGCGAGTGGCCGGCACGGTGATACCCGGGAGGGAATCCCTAGCCCTGGGATCCGAGTTTGTCCGATATTGTTACTATTAGCTATAGTTGTTATGTATTGTGTGGTTGTGCTATTGTGAGTATAATGAATATTATAATGTAGTAGGTGTAAGGAGTACAGTGTACAGTGTACAATGTAGTGTATAATGTAGTGCATATGTATAGTGAATATATGTATAGCCACATAAAATAGAATATAGTTAAGCTTATCGGCTATCCGTCTATGCTCAATCAGTCTTTATAATTCAAACTATTCTTTATCTTATCATACTCACAATCAATTACCATCTACTTTCCATAACCAACTTCAACAATCCCCAAAACAAAATCCTCAATTCAACTCCAAACAAATCAGACAATTCGCATCGTTGACTCACTCGTGTCACGCGCTCACAAACAAATTTTAAATAAAATCTTCTTTGCCTTTCTTGGCTGCGGATTAGGGTATGTTTTACTATTTCAAAGTGATTCACATATAAAAGTAATCTCTGCATTGTTCATCTGGAGTTGCATGATCTGTAATAGCTGTTCAAGCTGATATTCCTCATTAACAATACAATTCCATTGACACTGATGATTCCTTCCTGATCCAGTGCTTACAAAGAGTATCTAGTATTTACACACTTACAAAAACAGCCCTGACGTCTTCAGATCACTGTCTCTATACCCCTCTCCATCACTCATCCCATAATAACATAAGTTGATTCATTTTAACTAAAAAAAATAAACATAAAAGTCATCACATAAAACAAGCTAACAAACAATTCATTCATGGCGGACACAAAAACCATCTGCTCAATATCTTCACCCAGCAGATGCCTTGTATCCTCTGCTTTTGCTGTAGAAACTAGCTATCAGAAACAAATGCATCATCATAAACGCGCGACAAAATCAAATCCGGGCCATAAAAGCAATTAAAGCAAACAAAACAAAGCAAATCGAAGCAAAGAAATACGATACGACGCGACAAGTCACTAGAACTAGCTCACTCTCGTCAACTATATTCCTCCTCACTTCAAGCTCTCAGCTCTTGTGCATTTCTGCACCCGCCAACTTCTCAGTTCTCAATTGCCTCATTGGCATACCGCCTCTCGCTCTTCAGCTTCATATACACCACTCGGGCGTATAAGCCAGATCAACACAAGATCTCAGCATCGCCAACATCCTCACCCCAAACAAAGCAAGAGTAATAGCACAAGCAAATAATGATACAATCCACATAAAAAGTCAGTAGCTTTCTCCGTCAACAGAAAATTACATAGTATCCCTTTCAAATACATAAATAAAAACATGTAATGCAATGCGCAATTTACACCAAAAAAACGACATCAACAATAAGCAGAAACCGTAACAAGCGACCGTGAATAAACAAGACAGATGCAAACGATCAAAAGCAAAATGCCAATTCGCCATGCAATAAAAATCCAAAGCAAATATCACAAAAAAAAAAACCAGAAGAGCAAACAGCACAATGACAAAGAACATAAGAACAAACTAAGTATCACAAAATAAACGCGAGTATGCTTTAACAGCATCGACTTTTGTCCGCCTCCACTATCGGCTGGTTAAGATTAACAGAACCAATGCTGCGTAGTGTACCAGTGAAGGCGTCGATATCATCATCGTCTGAGAACGAATCAGACTCGTAATGCACAGAATTGCGTCGTGACTTTTTGAGGATTGGCCGTCGTCGAATGATAGTACGAGTAATACTTTCAAACACATCATTAACTCCTATACATCAGTCAGTAGAGAATTAAAAAAGACGCATCAGAGTAGACAGACCTTCATCATCCTTAGCACATATCTCATGACATGAATCACGTCCGGTCCAGTTAGGATTAGCAGCAATCTCAGAATCTCGAAGCCACTTCTCAGCGTACTGCACGCATTTTTCAAATGGTACCTCCCGACGCGACGGGTCTTCTCGAACCAGATCAAGTTTTGTACCGACAAAATGGATTATTATATCTGAATTGAGATTTGTCTTCAGCTCCTGTAACCACGAATGCATTGCGTCAAAGGACGACTGGGAGGTGATATCATAGCAAAGTATACCGCAAACAGCTGAGCGATAGTACATCGGTGCCATAGATCGGAACCGTTCTTGTCCGGCAGTATCCCAGATCTGAAGACGAACGACGACACCGTCGACGACTATTTTTTTGGCGAGAAAAGAGGCTCCGATGGTGGTTGGTTGACCTGGATCAGAGAATATCACGGTTAGCAGGGAGAAATCAGGAATCAGCAGGCTGTGCTCAGACTATATGCGCTGTTTCCAGCTGCAAGCATGCGCTCGAGCTACTCCCTTCAAATAATCAGACGCAAACAAACATACTATCATGAAAGGTATTGTGCACATAACGAACTACTAGAGAAGTTTTTCCGGCACCTACGGCAGATGCGTCAGCTGGGATAAACAAAAACCGGTACATGCCGCGCTCGAAGTAGCAAACATACCTTGCGCACCGAGCAGGACGACTTTCGCGTCAGCAATCATTTACGCGAAAACAGAGGAAATACAACAAGTATTTCGCGGCACAGAAGGACGCAAGAGAAGGGTGCGGTATGGATCGGGAAGCACAGCAGGGGTGGCGATGGCCCGACAAAGTGACTGACTGAGACTGTGAAGCGGCCAGCGGAGCTGAGTGTTTTAGCTTTAGACGGCTCAAAACGGTGGTTATTATTGTGGAAGCATAAGTACAAATGCTAAGTGTGAGTAAATGGGGTGCGAACAGACCCAGGATAAATAAGGCACCATCGTGACGACGTGCTACACGCGTCGAAGCACATGTTGACACAACACGACAGCGTAATCAACAAAGCAGAACTGCTCAGAAACTGGGAAATCAGTGCTAGAACAGAGCCAGCAAAGACTACAGTTACTACGGTTTACACCAAACAGCACGGCCAATCGTTTCATCAGAAACCGGCTGCCTCGGACGACGGAGACTCAGGGGCAGCTGCCTGCGTTTAATGGCGTCACTCTGCATCGCACCAGCCTCAACTTCGTCTGCGGTTTCTTATCGTGAACTCACAAGAAAATGGAAACTGTGCTGCAGTGCCGAGGAGTGTGTACGAGCATGATGGGTGTGGGTGTGTATGTGAGTGGTAAGATAAAGAGTGTTTTCACGTGAATGTGGGATAAGATATGACCTGGCACTGTAGCCGTGTGCTGTTCAGCTGATCATCTCTGTTCACAGTCAACCAGAATACAATGGCATGCACTACTAATATTATTAATAAACAGATGTCCAAAAAATGTCGTAGAGTGGGATCCAACACCATACATCATAAGACACTCAGTAAGCATGCCTCGCCAGCTATTGCCCGCTGTTTTGCCTGGCGAGACATCAATTCCTGATCGATATCACCCACCTCGACATACTCTGAAGAAATTACTGTATGTTAAGCTGTTGTGTGTACAATTCCAATTAGAGTACTGTAAAGTAAAGGATACGCATTCAAGTAATATAACCCATAAATATAATATCATCCTCTCCTCGATCCTCCTCACAGCTATGAAATTCAGCGATGAACTATCTTCACCACCTTATCACAAACATAATATCTTCATCCAAGCAAAGACACCAAAACACTCTTACTCTCCTCCTTACGTCATGAGCTCTCTTTCTTATCCAAACCACCCGCAACTCCTCGATCTTCATCCTGATCTCCGTTCTCCCCTGGGCTTCATGTTCAGGGGTAATCAATCCCATTACGCCAATCTGGCAGTGGCGCTGTCTTGGACCGCGCACGGTCTTCTGCTCGCTGTACTCTAGAATTATCTATCATTTGCCCCCTGTTTTGGTCTTCTATCTATATTACTCTATGTACATTGCAAAAGTATTACACCCGCCCAAAATCCTTGAGCACACCAGGGATATGTGTATTCGTGATCTTACCCTTCCGCGGCTTCTTCTGCTTCTTCTCATGCGGATTCACCGCTTTCTTCACCGTGGCTGGATCCACACTTGTTGGCTTCAATCCGACTTCTTCAAGCTTGCCTGGTAGCTCTGCCACAGTCGGAATTGTCAATCGGTTCCACATTGACTTAAATTCTTCTTCGACTCCGCCCATCTCGCCGCCCATGTTGGCCCACACTAGTCGCGGAGTGCCTTCTTTGCGAGTACGTAGGACGAGGATGTTTCCTTCCGCTTCGAGTTTATCAATTGCCTCACTGCATGATGGCCAGCCGTCTTGTAGCTCTTTGACTGATAAGCCGCGGAAGGTCTGTTGTCGGCGTAGATATGCTAGTAGACCATCGCCGGTGCGGATGTTGTGTAGCGGTCGGTACTCGTATGTCTTCCGGACCGGATCGTATGTAATCCTCTCAATGTGCTGTAGATGCACTAATAGCTCAGGTCCACCCACGCCATTGAGATAGTCTTGTAAGCCCCTCACGGTCACCGGTCGATCCTGGTCCTGCACCCATCATTAGCCATACCATAACACCACGCAAACAGATTGAAACCGAAACCGTACTTTAACATATTCAACAGCATGATGCAACTGTGTCAACATATGACTTCCAATACCAGTATCCGCCGGCTGTGAAAACACTACAACTCCACCGTTAGCGATCTTCCCACCTTTCAGCTTCATATTCATGGCACAATTACCGGTAGATGTCTTGAGTTTCTTTCGCTTCCGTCCTTCATCATCTGAATTATTCGATGAAGTCGCTGTAGAATCTATAATCACTCGCTTTTGCAGTACAGGTTGCGCTTTGAGTCGGTTTTTGAATGCCGACAGATCGGCCGCGAGGGACTGGGACATCTCACTGCCTTTTGGTTCTAGCAAATAGAAACTGTTAAACTCGTTCGGAATTCTGGATACCTGAAGTACTTGCTTCTTGAACGTTCTTGTCAGCAATATCCACTGTACGCGCACTCCCGGTCCCCAACGAGCGCGAACAATAGCTGGGATTACCAGTCTTGCTTTATCTATTTCTGTGGTGGCAATGACGCATGTGACAGCTGTGCTGTATTTTATATTTGTTATGGCATAAACATTGCATGTTTGTATAATTTGATGCTTAGTCATGCGGCTTATGCGATAGCGAGCTAGGGACAAGTCAAGTCTCAGCTGCTTCAAATTAGCAGCGAGTGGATAATAGAAATATGAAAAGGACCTTGATATCCAACAATCAGTTAGTTTTATACCGCAGTATTTTTGGCATCGTTTATACTATGGCGTAGCTAGCCTTGATACAAATCAGCAAACGAACCTCATACAACCAGATCAGCCATGAAGTTACTATACATCGGAATCATTGGAAATTTCGTTTACTTCGTTGGTTTTCGCTAGTAGTTTGGTTTCTAAATTGTTTGGTTTGTAGTTGTGCATTCATCTTGTTTTCATGTTGATCTTTACTGTTTGATTTTTGCATGCTATGTCTTTCAATGCAGTGTTTTGTATGTTTTATCTGTTTGTGAATGTAATTCTGGACGGGTTTCTTAAGCGATGGAATAGGATTCAAGTCTTGTCTTCAAGGCAGTACATCGCGGATAGCAAGGAAAGTCAGATTCGTTTCTGAATGTTGTCAATATGATCTTGTTCGATTGATGAATCTATAAAACATCGGCAAGTGTGAAGTTGCCATGTGTATCGATGAGGTCAAGGGAGTTGAACGGTGATGCCCTTCAAAGCTGCACAAGAGGCACAATTAATAGCTCTATTATTATAAACAGCACAATTTGCTGTTTATTTGCTGTTTATAATGCAAAGTTTTCTTATAAAACAACCCACTTCTAATCCCAATCCTGCCACAAATCACAGTATCCAAATGGCTGCTCTGGTGCTGTCTAATACTACACTGCACAGCCAACTCTAAACCAATTCCCGCCAATCTGCCCGCTGGGATAACGTAACCGACTTGGGAGCCCATTTCAGCCTGTGCCTTGTTTTCCTTTTCCACATCTACAGCATCTTGACTAGTATATTTTAATTCATTCTTGGCTTTCCGGAGATTTGAATTGTGGATATTTTATTGATAATTCTTTGTTGATTGTGCTTTGCTGCGACCGCTCTTCGTGTGAACTCAACAACAAGCAACGCATCTACATCATACACACACATATACACAACTTATATACAATTCATCATGAAATTAGTGTACATTGCAATCATCAGAAATTCGTCCAAGCCTGCAAAGGAGATTGCTTGCGCCAAAGATCTTTCTTCGTTCAGTTTCTTCGAACGTAAAAGGTGAGCTCTTGTGTGTCTTTGCCACGATGATCGTTGTGTCTTGAGATTGGTGACGATAACGTGAGAACGTGTGGATAGATATTGGCTGCTTTGTGTTATAAATTGATAAAGTAGAATTAGATAGCTAACTGGGTGGTTAATAGCTTTGGTGAATTCCTTACCTTCTTCGGAACTACTGTCGCGGAGCGAACTGCACCAAGTCAGCGACAATCTGTCGAAGAGAACAGTACGTATATATTAAGCTTCATCATTTCGACATCATCACTAACAATAATTCAGGCTACATGGCACACACCTACGCGCGAGCAGAAGGTGTCGCCGGTGTCATCATCGCAGACAAAGAATACCCAATCCGCGTCGCTTACAGTCTTCTCAACAAGCTTCTCGACCAATTCCTGACACAGTTCCCCCGCGGTCAATGGGCCGACGGTGATGTTACTCTCACGTTCCCCGAACTCGAGGCTAGTTTGGCGAAATACCAAAACCCGCAGCAGGCTGATAGTATCATGCGTGTACAGCAGGAACTTGATGAGACAAAGATCGTTTTGCACAAGGCCATCGAATCCGTGCTACAGCGTGGCGAGGAGTTGGATTCTTTAGTTGCAAAGTCTTCAGCATTATCTTCAACGTCAAAAATGTTTTATAAAGAGGCCAAGAAGTACGTCTTTCCCTGTATTTTTATTTGAGCTGTTAATTCTTACATGCCGTTATCTAGGACTAATTCGTGCTGTGTCATTGCATGAGCGCTGTCTCTACGTATTTTCATTTCTCAAAGAGTTTGTGGACGGTCCTTTATCCTCGAGCAATATAGCAATATGGGTTGATGAGTAATTCTATATATATGCCCTGCCTTGCCTGTTTATATTCATTTTTTACTGCTTATTCGCCTCCACAGAGATATCACAGCCGTCTCTGTATTTTTTTTTTTTTTTTTCTGATTTAGCGGTTAACTTCTGTGGTATTTTATATTTGTTTTATTATATTGATTTCGCCTTTTGTTCTTTAGGTATTCCATTATTTGTGTTTTGTGGTTATTGTGTCCGTGAAACGTCTGGGCATAAACTAATATAAGCAATTCTTCTATGTCTTTGTGTGTGATGTTATTATTAGTGTTATTGTTGTTATTGGTTGTTGGTATTATGCTTTTGTCTGCAGGATATTTAGGAACTAGTTTGTAAGAGCTGTTATGGCAGTCAATAACTTTTTTTATCAATCTTGTAGCGTCTTTTAGGCTCAAAATGAACCGTAAGAAAGCAAAAGCATTTAAAGATAATAAACGGTATTCTCACAGTAGATATGAATTTCTAGAAGTACATCGTAGATGCTGTTGGTAGATGGTATAGTTATCTCAGACTGGAGGACATCTTACTCACACGCTCAACTTTGACGCGCGAGGCTCAGGGCATCCATCTCATCTCACTCCTCTTCCCATCCCCAGCCTTACATCCAACAACACACGCGTCCACCAATACCCCTCTCTAGACAGGGACGGCAGAAGATAAGAGTACTGGAAATGGCTCCACAGCCACAGCCGACGACAGTTCTCGTTCTCGACAACGGAGCGTCCGAGATCAAAGCCGGGCTTGCTAGCGCATCGACACCGTCCATTTTTCCCAACGCGATCACGCGAAGTCGCGATCGACGCGTTCACATTGCTGATGAATTGTATACTCAATGTAAGGATTATTCGGGATTGGTTTATAGACGACCGTATGAGAAAGGCCATTTGACGAATTGGGAGAGCGAGAAGACGATTTGGGATCGAGTGATTTACGACGCGATAGGCGTCAAACCCGACGAAACAGCGTTCATCCTCGGAGAACCTAGTGCTCAGCTACCGGCGTGCTCATCAAATACCGATCAGATTGTCTTTGAAGAATACGGATTCGCGACGTATTTCAGGAGTCCGTCAGCGTTTTTGGTACATGAGAACGATCAAAATGAAAAGCTCTACGCGACCGAGGACGAGATGGAAGTCGATATTGAACCAGGCAAAAAGAACGTCAAGATAAAAAAATCAGATACATCACTAGTTATTGACTCTGGGTACTCGGCAACGACGGTGACACCGATAATTGAGAATAAAGTCTACTATCCAGGTATCAAGCGCCTCAACATTGGCGGCAAGCTACTGCGCAACTACCTCAAAGAAACGATTTCCTATCGACATTACAACATGATGGACGAGTCCTATATAATCAACGAAATCAAAGAAAAATGCTGTTTTGTTTCGAATCAGTTTGCGCACGATCTAGATTTATGCAAGAAACTATCACTTGCGAAGAACCCGCTAGCTATCGAATACGTTCTTCCTAGAGCTTCAATGAGTGGTTTCAAACAAGGCCACATACGAACGAAATCCAACGAAAATGAACCTGATGATCAGATTCTTGCACTTGCAAATGAACGGTTCAGCATTCCAGAAGTTTTGTTCTATCCGTCTGATATTGGCATCAGCCAAGCGGGAATTCCAGAGGTTATAATGCAAAGTCTGAACGCGGTGCCGGATCGTGATGTAAGAGCTTTATTACTAGGAAATACAGTATTTGTTGGAGGCAGTACGAAGTTTCATGGGTTTAAAGAGAGAGTGTCGACCGAACTGCGGTCATTAGCACCAGATGATGCGTTCCTTAGACTTGGATTTCCACACGAGTATGTTATTCTGTACATCTACAAACTTGACGAAACTAACTCGAATCATAGTCCCATTACATACGCATGGCAAGGTGGCGCCAGACTAGGACAGCAAGAGACAAAACTACGATCGCTTCAGGTCACAAAGAAAGAGTATATGGAGCACGGAGAGAATATCTGTCTGAGAAGATTTGGGAAGCCTCCCAAGACAGCCGAGACGGTGGATGATGAGTATTAGATTTTGGAAGAGATGTATGATATTTACGATGTATATTGTGTATATAGATGATAATCAATCAACTGGGAGTTTTTTACTCAGTATATGCTGTACCTGAGGAAGAGAAGAGGTGGAGAAGGTGCCTTGTGTGCCTTGTGTGCCTTGATGTGGATTCAGCCGCGTCGGATGTGGAAACTCTAATTGAGCATCTCATCTATGAGACGGCGCGACTTGCCAGTCAGGTTCGTAATCATCGTAGTTCTCGTCGATTTCCTTCTCAATATCCCTAGAAAGAAGTACGTGCCTGTTGAAATAGAGAGAGGAGAGATAGAGGTGGTTTAGAGAATGGCATCTATTGATTATGACGCTTTGCGACGGCCGCCAAAAGGCGCAGCTGGGGGAGTAAGCGAGACGGTAGCCGTCAACCACCGAGCGTACGATTTCATATGAGAATATCCAGAATACCTGGACATTTATGTTGACTAACGACTACTTCATTTTAGTCTTATTACAAGAACGCTATCAAAGTATCCGGTTGATCATGCTTTGTTTAGAGAGTTGATACAGAACAGCGCTGACGCTGGAGCTACCACCGTCAAAGTTGAGTTCTTCACAGAAGGCTCAAAGGGACCTATCAAGCTAGACAGAATACTGTAATTTACTTGTTGTTTGCTCTTAGTACATTTAGATCGCTGACTGTTTATTACAGAGATATTCAGAAGCAGACGGTCAAACGGCTTCGTATCAGCAACAATGGCATGAACTTCCGTCCCGAAGACTGGGACCGCCTACGCGAGATCGCAAAGGGCAACCCCGACGAAACCAAAATTGGAGCCTTCGGCGTCGGTTTCTACTCTGTGTTTGCAGTCACGGATGAGCCGATGGTACTCAGCGGCGAGACCGGGATGAATTTTTACTATGAAGGAGATCAGCTTCATTATCGGCGGTTTACGCTTTCGGAGGATATGCAGAAGCAGACGAAGAAGTGGACGTCAATTGATTTACCATATTCCTCTGCAAAACCGTTACCAGAATTGCCGCATTTTACAAGTTTCTTAGCGCAGAGTCTGACCTTTGTAAAGCTTGAGCAGATTGAATTTATAGTAGATGGCCTCCCTCTACTCGTGATTCAAAAGATAAAATCAGATCCGTCAAAGTTAGAGATCCCCAGAGAGATTAATCTCAAATCACTTGACAAGACGATGCAGATGGATCGGGTTGAGGCTGAATCTGTGCAGATTAAAGCTCGTTATCTGAATGTGACGCAGCTTGGGAAGTCAGAGGCGGAAGCTAATAGTATAGTTTCGTTTGGGCTAAAATTCATCCATGCATTTACAGCCGACGCAGAAAAGCCTACCGAATACACGGAAGCGGTGCTTTTTCTCCGTAATATCACAGGATACATCACCACAAGTCCGTCAGCGTCATTTGCAAAGAAATTACAAGGCGCGATTATGAAGCCGCCGCCTCGACACGCATCCATTTCAATGATTACACTTAATAAATCAGAAGCAGATTCCTCACAGCTTAAATCCGGAATAGCAACGCAGATGTTTCCAAAAGAATTTGAAGATGCGAAGGTGTTTATTGGATTTCCGACTAAGCAGACGACGGCGTTGAAGTCTCATATAGCTACACCGCAAGCAATTCCTACGATGGAACGAGCCGCAGTTGATACAGCGAACGCGTATGTCAAGGACTGGAATAAAGAGATGATGTACATGGCAGGTATATTGACGCGGATTGTATACGGAACTGAGATGGCTTCGGTAGGATTACTATTTCCTAAACCTGATCCGAAAGCGCCTTTGAACATTGCAGCTCCTGATGCAGAGTTATACGAGAAATCTGCGTTTATCATGAGTCAGTTTTATTTTGGCAGCTCGACTCCAGACGCGCGAATCGGGCAGTACATCGCCACCGGATTCTGGAAATCGGCAAAATCCGTACCGTTGATTACGACTAAAGGAGTCCGCCCCTCAACAGAAGCACGCGCGATGGAGGATATCACGTTTTTGAAAGAGATTGCTATGATCCCTAGAGAGATTTACGAAGGAGCGCCGAAGTTTCATGATCAGGTTAAGTCTTTGGGATTGTTGCGGTCTGTCGATGTGAATGATATTAAAAGCGAATTTTCTCGTCGTGCGGTAGATGCTAACGATATGATTGCATTTCTCAAATGGGCTATTAAAAAATACAAAACTGATGCATTCACGATATCTGATGTCAGGACAATGATTTCATATGCGCTGTTAGCTGATGAAAAAATGGGCACGCTGGATATGAGATCGCTGACGAGTTATCATAATACGAGTATCATACCGGCGGAGATGCCGGTGCCGTATACTTGCTTGCCGTACTCTGTGGCGAAGGAATTCAGAAATGCTGATTTGGAAATGATGTAAGCACTCATGAGAGTAAATATACGAGGTATGAGCTAACTTGGATAGTGGCTGGAAGCAACTTGATATTTATTCGTGGGTCATGTTTCTCACTGGAACATACTCAATCTCTCTCCCGCTTGAACAAAACCTTTCAATCACTCCCGAGTTTTCACAAAAAGTGTTGTCGACTATTTCAAAACAATGGTCTCCGCAAATCACTTCGATCAAGACTGCGATATTCGAGCAGCTGAAGGATGTTACGTGTATTCCTACTCAGAAAGGAATGAAGAAGCCTTCAGAGTCGTATTTACATGATGTCAAGATGTTTCCTGATCTACCTGTTGTCGCGGAAATTGCGAAGAGCAACGTCTCTGAAGAATTACTCGTGTACCTTGGCGTGCGCAAGACTATTGAGCTCAAATATGTGATGGAACGACTCCATTCTGACGAGCAATCCGCCAAATGGTCGTCACAGGATATGATTATATACCTTGCAAGCCAGCAGAAAGATATGCAACAAACTGATATCACGTTTTTAAAAGTGAATGAAATTGTCGCGAGCGAGAATGACGATCGACTGCATAACGTGAGTGATCTGTATCAACCTACAGAAGAACTGCGAGAACTGAAATTACCATTGTTGAAATGGTCTGCTTCTGATTGGAATCCAAGATCGACCGAAGCGGTGTTTTTGTTTAAGTTAGGACTGAACACTTATCCATCTGTGCAAAAAGTCGTGAATATGGCTGCTGCGACGACGGAGTCTGATGAGTTTCGAGGCAAAGTATTGCGATATTTTTTGAGGAATTTCGATCAGAATAAGTATCGAGCGGTGTATAATGCGCGGGTTATGGTCCGCTTCCTTCCTGCTACGATTGTTAGTGATGGGACGAAGACTGAACAAGTTATCGTGTCACCTAGTGAATGCTTTTCGTCTCCTTCTGCGGCGTTATTCGATTTTCCGGTGTTGCTTGAAGAATTCCAAGTCGAAGCGTGGAAATTTGGTGTTGAAATGTATCCACGGATTGACTCTGTCGTGCAGAGACTGATTGCGAAACCTCCTACTGCATTGGAACAAGCTAATAAAATGTTTACCTTTTTAGCGGGTAACATCAAAGATCTGCGACAGAAGGACATAAACACACTGCAGAATTCTGCGTTTATTCCAATTTTTGGCGAGAACGGGAAAGTAACCTCTTATCGCCCTCCCTCTCTAGTCTTTATCAACACATCCGCACAAACCGGGAATGACGGCACCGATCTTTTTTATCGGAAGTTTTTTGATTTTGTCGATTTCGACGCGGGGTCTAATGCCTTTTTGAGATACTGCGGAGCTCGCGAGAAACCTAGCATGCTTGAACTTGCGCGGATTACTGTATCTGAACCTGATACGATGTATCTTCAAGCAGGAGGATATGTCAAGTATCTTGAACTGTTGGTTGAATTTGAGCGAAGCTGGGCACAATTACAGACTGATCCCAGATTACTCGAAGATATGAAAGCTTCTGTGTTCTTACTTGGTCGGAAACATACCTCTCCCGCTGAGAAATCTGTGCAAAAATCATTGTTAGACGTTCAAGATGATAATGATTTGGATACGTATGATGATATGGAAGAAGAGGATATGGACTATGTGCTTGCTAGGGCGTCTGAGATTGTTATTAACGATGATGTTGTTAATTATAATTTTTTCAAGACGGAGATTTTGTCTGCGCCGTTTGATGCTGAATTAGAGCGGTTTTATATGGTAAGTCACACCAAACATACATTGCGGTACAGACTGACAAGAATAGCGAATCGGATCACAAAAAATGTCAAAAGTCGTGCAAGAATCAATCACGATCGGTGCACAAATCAACTCATCCGACACCAGCGCAATCCGCAAACGTATTCTCGAACGCACGAAGCTTTATCTAGATCTCAATCGGTACAGTGATTCATCTACAATCAAAGTCTCGTTTGTACAGTTTGAAAAGACATTTAGAGTGAGTTCTGTTTCGCGGATTCAGATCCAGCGGTCGATTATCCGGCTTCGTCTAGTTCGGAGGCAAGAGCCCGTGACGACGACTACAACTGCGTCGATCTCAAAGAGATCTGAAGGTGGGTGGACGATGTATCTTGTGCCGAAGTTTGAGTATTTTGATGTAGCGCAGACGTTGGTGAAGACGTTGCTTGAGAGGCCGACGCCGGATGCTGCGACTGTGCTAGAGTCTCTTATGAATTCGTCGCTGAGTAGTCTTGAAAGACGTGGGTATAACGTCAAGAGACTGATCAAGCATCAACGGCGTGAGAAGGAGCTCGCGGCGAAAGCGGTACAGGATAAACAACTTGAAGAAGCGAGGAGGAAAGAAGCCGAGAAGAAGAAAGCGGAGGAAGAGGAGTTGGAGATGTTGAAGCAGAAATTGATGAAACCGGGAGCGCTGCAGGGACAAGCTGCGCCGAGTGATGATGAAATGGATTTGCCGCCGTACGCGGAGTCGTCACAGCAAGAGCTGGTTGCCAGAAGTGCTGCCGAAACGCAGCAACAGCAGCAGCAGCAGCAGCAAGATAAGAGTTTTGATGGCCTTAGCTCGATGTTCAACAAATGGAAGAAAAACAGCAGTTTAGGTCGACAATTAGGCGGTGGTTCATCTTCATCGTCATCGTCATCGGCGTCGTCGTCGAGAAATAGGCAGTCGGTGGGTGCGAGTGAGGTATTTGAACCTCCTGCTACTGCTCCTGCTCCTGCCCCTGCCCCTGCTCCGGAGGTACAGAATACACATAGAGTGCCTGGTGGATGGGATGAGGAACCTCAGCAACAGCAACAGCGACAAGTACAAGGAAGACAAGACACGAGTGGACCTCGCGCGCCACTAACCGACGCCGCAACGCGTCAACTTCTTCAAGAAGGAATCCAACACACAGCCGCCTACCGCGGCGACACTCTTCACAACGACGAACAAGTCTGGACTCCATCTGACGAAGTTTCGCAGTCTGCGTCTGTTTCTGCTGAACAGATGTGCGATCGGAATGTTGCGCATGATCTGGAGTTTGTCGGTATGGTGTCGAATATTGGGCCAAAGATGTATGTCTCGCGCGGTGTTCCTGGATTGCAGATCCCGAGAGAGTTGCAAGGGCATGTAAAGTTGTTTGGGCACACTTTGCGCGAACTTGCTGTGAACGTGTTTAAGATCCGATGGGATGCGATTCATGTGTATTACGACGAGCGAGGCGAGTCCGTGGCGTTTAACCTAGGTGGTAGTTTATTCTTCAATCTTCGCTATTTCGTTCAAGACGTGCGAAGTACGCAAACATTGTCTACCTCAGGAGGATTTAACATGGCCAAGGCATTGGATTATTGGTTTCCGGTGATGGCGCATGAGCTTGCGCATAATTTGGAAGCATCGCATGGACAGCGGCATTCTTTCTTTGCCGAGACTTATATCCAGCAGTTTGCAGGTGTGTATAGACGCGTGGCGAAGAAGCATGATAGTGCGGTTTAGAAAGAGGATAGAGTACTGATAATAAATTCATCAATCAAATCCACAACGCCACACAAATACATAACAAGAATTCATAATTGAAAAAAGTTAAACAAGTTTATCGTATAATTTCTGCAGCATCTGAGCACTCCGCTCCTCGCGCTCAAGTAAATAACTAACGCGCTGTTCAAGTGCTTCGTTTTGCCGCTGCAGGTCAACGACGGTGCGACTGACGAGCTCGAGCTGGACGACTACGGTGTTGAGGAGATCGTATTCGGCGCGGCGGGAGTCGAGGAATGTGGTGTCGTCGTCTAGTAAGTCGGATGCGGTTGTGGAAGGGTCTGTCCTGCTGTTTGTGATTTGTGTGGTGGGGATAGTGGTAGGTAGAGGAGGGGTGGATGAGGAAGGGTGAGCCGGGGAGTGATGTTTGCTGCGGAGGTTTTCGATGCGCAGAGCCTTTGCGTAAGCCTTTTTGGCTTTCTTTTGGTTTCGAATGATGTTTAAGAAGCGGCACCATTTCTCCATTTCAGCTTCGTATCCAGACAAAGGCTGCGCTCGAGACTTGTTTGGGGGATGCAGATCTTCGTGTTGAGCGGCCCAGTATGCCATTGACTTTCGCATGGCTTTTACGTTTATCCCGGTTTCGTCTTTGTAGAGACGACGCATTTCTTGGAAGAAGCGCTCGTGGTTGATGAATTGGGATTGGTGCTCGTTGCAGAGCTGGACGATGCGCAGGCGCTGGTCTGCTGTGACGCGAGTACGTCGTTTGATGTCTGAGGAAGCAGCTGCGGTAAATGGGAAGGACATTGTGGGCGCGGTGTTCGGGGTCATGATTGGGGTTGTGGTCGTCGGTGTAGCTGCAGAGATGTCGTCGTCTTGGTCTTGGTCTTGTTCGTGGTCTTCGTCGTGGTCGTGATCGTGGTCGTGGCTCGAGTGCGAGAGGTTTCCCGGGCTCGGATGAGAGGGTGACGAGGGGTTGTTGCGGACGATGTTGAGGGTGATGGGGAGTGTGGGGGGCGAGATATGTTTGGGTTCATCATCATGGTATTTGTGAGGGGGAAACTGGTGTAATAGCCCATGTCGACCTGGGTTTCGCGGTGTCCGTGGCCGGTGTTGGCGGGCAGCTGGGGTGGCATGTCGTGGGTATGTGCCGCGTTGTTGTAGTGGTAGAGATGGGTCGGTGGTCGTCCAAAGGCGCCGCCAGGTGCCATTGTCTCTGCAGCAAGGGTGAGTTGCTGCTGGTAGAGCTGGCGGTCGACGCCAGCAAGGGTGTCCTCTGTCCCCGGGGTAGATGACTGTCTGTCTGCGTAGAGCATGTGTGGGATTTGGTTGATGGCAGGAGCCATGGCGATAGCAGCAGAGCAGCAGAGCAGAGTAGACAGTAGCAGAGTAGAGCAGCGACAGAAGATCAACGAGTCAAATAAGAAGAAACAAGCACGGGCAGTGGCGCGTCATTAGCGTGAATCGGCTGGCGAAGAACACGAGCAGCTCGAGGACGCGTTTTGCAGTGGAGCAAAAACGACAGCGCTCGTACGAATGAAGGAAGGACTGCTAGAGCAAAAGCCCGGCTCCAGAAAGCCCAGGACGGCTGACTAGAGTTTTGTCGCCCGCGATGCGCCGCGCGCCTGTCTGGAGAATGGCTCGCGTAGAGGGTAAGGAAGGTTGCTTAGGGAAAGTGGTGAAGAGCGCATAGTGAGATAGGGAAGCACGAGTGGAGTGTTTCTGACTTATTAAGCGAGAACAGCAAGCGATATCGCTACTTGCTGATGCTCTTCCTATTCCTACGTATTCCTTGCAGATAGAGTGAATTTATTGGCTGATCTCGCTAGATTACTGTTTATTGTTTACTGTTTACTGTTTATTGAAGCCGCGATGTTGTTGTGCTCGACAAGCGATGCAGTCATTGCGGTGCCTACGCGGGTTCTTCCGTGACAGCTTGCGCACTCTCTCTGCACTGGTTACAGTTACTACTATCGTCATTGCTACTATAAAATGCAATTATTATTTATCTCTTTTATATACTTCTTACTTTAATCTCCTCCAATACGCACATCACATCACAGGGTCTCCTGTCAGATCTACTTGCCGCAACTGCTGCGGCGCCTCTCTCCTTCGGATTACGTACACATCACAAAAACCTACAAGTTCGAAGCCATTTCCGCTCTGCTTAAGCGCAAGACACACACAGGCCGGGGGTGGAATCTGAGAAACTGGCTTGGGTGGAAGCTCGAGTATCGCGCTGTTTTTCGTTTAAAATCCAAATCCTCGATTTAGAAGGCGTGAATTATTTCGCGTACTCGCGTTTTGAGACAACCCGTTCGCTAAGCTGACAATTCCTTGGCCATTCAAAAAATGAGCAGAAGGCACAGAATTCACCAGTGGCGCGCGGAAATGCCCGATAATTTAGCACCCACCGTTAAAACAAGCCGTTAGCAAGCTATTCTTCACTAGTATTTACTAGTATTTACTTGTATTAATTGTGCTAGTTTACTCGCATACTCGCCGATATCGCTCTGATATGTGCCTTATCTCGAGTCACTTCTGAGCTGCGAACTCCGACGGATCTTCATTTCCTCAATTGTCCCCTTCACTTTATCTCTCATCTCCTACTTATTCTCTCCTACTTCATACCCCCTCCAATCTGATCAAACTCATCGCTCTCCCACCCATCCTCCTCAACCGCCTCCCCCGAACTCTCCTTCACCACATCCGCAATCCACCCCACCACAGTCGCCAAAGACTGCTTCGAACTAGGCACAAAATGTCCACCAGGGTGTCTATACACCGTCCGCGTGCTCTTGTCACACGCTTCGACAAGCGCCATACTCCGCTCTTCCGAAACAACCGTGTCCAGCGAACCTAGGACGTGTAGCGTGCGCGTTGTGATCGGATAATTGTGATCATTCTCTTTTAGAACTGACCGGAATCCAGAGTACAGCACCGCAAATTTCATCGGCGCGTGGGAGGGTAGTAAAATCGGTAACTCAGTACACAACATCCCTGCCAGCGCAGCACCCTGTGAAAATCCAACCACACCTTCAAATGGACCCTTTTTTTCCTCGTCAGATTCTTTCTAGTAATGTAGTTTAGTGGATACTCACCTCCTTCTCTATATACTCCTTCAAATACTTCCACGTCGTGTCAATCCCCATAAACTCCCCCGTATTCCCATCCTTCGTCCACCACCCATAACTATCCTCATCAATCCCCTGGCTCTGCACACTCGCCCGTTCTTCAGGATCAGCTGGGTCCGGAACACTCAATTTCACCGGCGCAGTAGGGAAAAATGCAGTGTATCCGTCTGCTTTTGCAAGAGCTTTTCGAAGTGCTGATGTTTTCTTGTAAAACAGCTCGCCAGACTACTCCCGTTATTCCTGTTCTTAATCAAAGTAAACAAAAGGAGTGTAAAATACCTGAGTAAATCCATGTAAAAATAATATCTTGCCTGGCATTTTCATTCGTTCGGTCTTTGATATACCGTATCCAAATATATTCGAACTAATATCACCCAACTTGCGTTTCTCAATTGTGGCTCTATATTCGCGTCTATACCGCGCTCTATAAAATCACAATATATTCACAACCCAACTGCATATATCTCTATCTATCAATACCAACCTCGATACCAAAGTCCTCGATACACAGGATACACAGAGATGGTAAACTGCCTTGAACACACACAGTCAACTCAACTTGAGCCGCGCCACTCTACTCTCATCCGAAATAGATATATTTACGTAATTAGGCAGCGTAAAGAGCATTGATTTATTGGATTTTCTAACATAATTATACAAATGAAAATAAATATATAAAAAAAGTACTATCTCACTATTCATTTAGAGGTTATATTCTTACGGCAATACACTACGTGAATAGCTACTACGTTCTGGAATATTACCTCAGAATTCATAATCTCACACTTGAAAAACTCGGAATATCCTCCCTCAAGAAATTCCCATTTAAACACCAGCTACACATTCTCTGAAAACTTATTCTATTCCCACATTTACACTACTAAATCTACATCACACCAGAGAATATTCAAGATCAAAAAATAAACACTCTAATATTTAAACCACAAAAAGACAACTGCTACTCTTTCCTAGGTGTATTCACTAAATCAATCAGCCTACTCAAAACCACAAGAAACAGAGCCACGCGAGAAAAAAAAATGACACAAAAAAAGTAAAGGAATGTCCAAAGTATACAAAGAAATACTACACTTTCCCACGCGACTTTTCAAAAGTTCGTAGGCATGCTAAGATTACTTAATAACACTTCCTCCTTCTCCATACGCACGGTCTTAAATTCCTTACAAAGGCAACTCGAACGAAACGTTGACATCGATCTCACGCGCCATCGAGACGACCTTAGAGAGCTGGCAAACCTTCTGGGCAGCCTCGTCAAGTTCAGTGAAGGAGAAGATCTTGAGTCCAGAGTCTGAGATCAGACGGTGCGCTTCCTCGACGTTTGTACCTTGCAAACGAGCAACGATAGGCACGGTGATGTTCATCTCCTGGGTAGTAGCAATCAATCCCTTGGCAATGTTATCGCAACGCACAATACCTCCGAAGATGTTGACAAAAATGGCGGTAACCTTGGACTCGCGGAGCAAAAGGTTGAAGGCTTCACGAATGGCCTCGGCAGTAGCACCACCACCACAGTCAAGGAAGTTGGCGGGTTCACCTCCGTAGAGCTTGATGATATCCATGGTAGCCATGGCGAGTCCGGCGCCATTGACAAGGCATCCGATGTTTCCGTCAAGCTTGATGAAATTCAGGTTGTAGTTGGCAGCCTCGAGCTCATCGGGATCCTCCTGGGTGGTGTCACGGTACGACCAAACTTCCTCCTGACGGAACGAGGCGTTGTCGTCGAATCCGAGCTTGGCATCCATGGCGAGCACACGCTTGTCAACAGTCTCCGAAAGGGGGTTAATCTCGATCTGAGTGGCGTCCTTCTCTTGGAAGACCTTGTAGAGCTTCTTGACGATATCGGCAGCCTCGGGAACACAAGCAGTCGAGAATCCGAGCTGCTCAGCGATGCTGACCGCGATCTCGTCAGTCACACCGGTGTGAATATCGATTGGGGTCGAATGAATAGCATCAGGAGTGTCGTGGGCAACAGCCTCGATATCCATACCACCCTGGCTCGAAGCGACAACGACGGGTCCACGGGTAACACGGTCAAGCAAAATAGCAAGGTACGCCTCGTGACGGACAAACTCACGCTCGACAATGTAAACAGCAGTGCACAGCTTCCCTGCAGCACCAGTCTGCTTCGTGATGAGCTTGTGGTTGAGCATCTGCTCGGCGTAGATCTTGGCCTCGACGGGAGACGAGATCAACTTGACACCGCCCTTGAGTCCGTTGTCGAAAGTACCTTTTCCACGGCCACCAGCGAGAACCTGCGCCTTGATGACCATATCTTCCTTGCCTAGAAACTGTTAATACAATTAATTTTTAAAAGTGCAAATAGACATACCGAGCTTGATGGCAATCTCCTCTGCGCCCTCGGGAGTAGTGGCAGCATCACCACCGGGGACAGGGACACCGTACTGCCAAGGTTAGCATTTATTGATTAATTCAATTCACAAGATCAACGAACCTCCTTGAGGATAGCAGCCGAGCGGTACTCGTGCAGCGACAAGTAACGCTTCTGCGCAGCAGAAACACCCTGTTGGATTCATTCAGTTAGTAAAGGACAATTGAAATCGTGGAAGGTAGATTTGATCCAGGTCGCTATCCCATGCACCCCCACACGTGCAATCAGCACACACAATCAACCCGCACCACTGCAACAACAATTCAGGAAAAACAATAAAAAAAGTACAAAAGAAACAAAAGAAGAATTAGACAATTATGATTGAGAAAGTGGACGAATTGATGCCGAAAGGGAAGCATGCGAGAACACTTCAGCCGACGGGGTGTAGACCAAACATCCGATAGCAAGCGCGGCAACCGACGAGAGGATTTCGCGTCTCGCCCGCGCAATTCACACGCAA
Organism: [Lipomyces] yamanashiensis; assembly: GCA_030572775.1. Lineage (NCBI taxonomy): Eukaryota > Fungi > Ascomycota > Lipomycetes > Lipomycetales > Lipomycetaceae > Myxozyma > [Lipomyces] yamanashiensis. The sequence goes on from JAJMBS010000027.1 coordinate 117,573, forward strand.
AAAACAAAAGAAATACAAATCAAATAAAGAGCGGAAATACAAAATTCAATAAACAATAAACCAAACACAAGATCTTGCGTGGAATGGGCGCGGTTTGCGTGCGAGGAGTGGGGTATAGCGAACTTCACGTGGGATGTGAGGCCGTAGATGCCTAGGTCTCGTTCAAGCAGGAAGATACACACCTGTCTAAGCGCGCCAGCGCGCGAAGCAGCAGCAAGACGAGCTGAAATAGTTGAAGCTCCTTTAATCAGCATTGTAGTAGTTGGATAAAAGGGGAAGAGTGACGAAGAGGGAGGAAGAGGGAGATGGGATGGAGAGAAGAAAGAGAGAGAGAGAGAGAGAGAGAGTGAGCGGAGAAAAGAAGTGTGTTTGCTGCGTCGGCTGGCGGTCTAACATGCTCTCAGAGACTGACTGGGATCCGGTAACGAGACCCTTGAAAGTGTAATCAAGAGCTGGAGTCACGCACCCGAAACTATCCCAGAGTATTAATAAGCTAATGTGAAGACATGACTAATCCAAATTGACTGCCTGCTCTAGACAAGAGGACAGTGAGCAATGGCTGAAGCAATAGAAGTAGATGCACTGGTGTATATACTAATGACAATTAATGACTAAGATGAGCCCAGTGATACACAAATGCGTTGCATTCCTGTTGACAGGCCAAAGCGCATTTCTTAAACGAGTTTCGAAGATTTCCCAATCTTGGACTACAGGAGTCGTTGTAGACAGATGAGATCCGAGATACAGATCAGCCATGTGCTATTTTGTGCTAATAAGCACACAATCGACAGTTCTGCGCAGCACAGTTAATCGCACACATCTGCTCAACTGCAAACAAGTCTGGTTTCTACCCAACGGTTTGCCCCTGCACAAACACACCCTGCGCGGCTGTTGCTTGCCGAGGCTGGGGTGGAGATAATGACGATAGTGGCAGCGAACACGATCAACAAACCCCAGCAGCGCAGTAAACCTCGGCTACCGACTGAACAGCCGGGAAATTTGACATCAGGTATTATATGCTGCTCGAATAGTGCTCTGGTCAAATAGAAACAAGTAATCTAAAAATATGCTTAGTTACCAGCACCGTTATTAAACAATTTACTATGTTTTGTTTTCCGGGAAAAGCTAAAAGGCCCTGTGTCTTTTGGTGTTTCCGCTTTCTGTTTATTAGTGTATTGTAGAGCATATTACAGTTATTTTTGTTTTGTTTTTTTTTTGTCGCAGTGTGTGTGCTTTTTTCATTTCCGTCGTTTCTTTTTCTCGCTGGTTTTCCTCGTTTTTGCCTCTCTGGGCCCTTATATTATTGCGTACGGTGTATGTAGCTGCTGCTTCTGTTTCAACTGCGTAGTTAAGTTATTTTAACCTCGCTTTGGTACCGAGAACTAATCTTCGAAGACGAGCTCATGACTGACTTTGAACAGTCTAGGGACGGTTTATAGCAGACAATCCTTGACAGCTTGCTAGAAATCAGTTGATTCATTCTAGGTGGTTAATAGTAAAACAATAGTATGGAAGTAGTAGAAAAAATAGCGGTAGCTTAATGAAATATGCAACCAAGTGTGCTCTAGACTCTGCATTTGTTAATGTCGGGATGTTATAGTACTGGCGAAGGCACAGATTAACTGCGCTCGAGCTGGCGATAGACAGATGATAGGCACCCTCCTCAATGTCGGCGCATTCTTTGCTGCTATCATGCCACTGAATACTGGAATATTCCGATGTCGAAGCCACAAGAATAAAAACTACATGAATACCCGAGGAGATCTGACAGGTAAATTGAGATTCGTAAATATTTAGCATACTTTGCCTCCTGCAGTGCTTCTACTATGCGCTCTAAAAGCCCTCTCTGGCCCTTCCTCCCCGGGCTACCCCTTTTCTCTTTCTTGAACAGACTTTGTGGATTTGACGTATCCAACCTAAAAACAATTAGTGCGAAAATCTGCACCCTAATTAGCGGCGCTCACTTTTCAGTATCTGTTTCAGAAATACTCAAACGTTCACACCCGTGTCGACCTTTGTCTTTGTGAGGCCCTCTTGGCCTATCCCGAAATTCGCTTAGTTTCTCCGGCTGAGTGATTGTTATCCAATACTATTCAAGTAAAACAATCCATTATAGTCCAATCTTCGTTTTTCTAATAGTCAACCAACCACAAAGCGCTTCATTCACTGCACCTCACTTAGCGAACCAGTAGCTCTAGTCATACGCCCTACTCTCAGTCGACTGTGCTCTCGACATTCCACCGATAAACCACTACACGCACTATACATGCACCGCTAACCCTGCGTTTTTCGTTTAATGTCCCACCAAAAAAATACTTCTTTTTCCGGTAAACCTCAGCGAGAACTTGTTTCCGAGCATTCGAGCAGAGCTGTAGCTCCTTGCTGTGCTCTCGTTTGCGCTGCTAGGTCTCGCAACTTGTGTCTATTCGACAAACGTGCTAAACCAAAACTTATCTAGACTGAGTTCGAGCTATACACAAAGCACAAGATCCATCTATCCACACTCAGCTCGATCACCGCAGCGCAGTCAAAACTGCTTCTTCCCCGGCTTCGCTCACCTGTCAAGTTCCCCCCTTACAAAATTAAAGGCAAGGGTTTCGTGAACAGTAGTGTCAAAACTTTCACGTGACTCAAAACAAAGTGTAATTAAGGTTTTGGGAGTAAAGAAAAATATTTCTGGATGTCCCAAAAAGCCAGTCTCTTGATATTTGGATTTCTCTTGTTGTAGCTGGAAATTAGCACAGAATAAAGAGAGAACAATGCCGTCTAAACCAGGATATTCATCAAAAGCGAAGGGGAGTGCATCGTCAGATAGTGTAGCTCAACATGCGCCATTACATGCCGACTACGAAACCGCCGCGCTCGGCGACGGCAAGCTACGAACAGGTAGCAAGAAGAAGCGGAGGCGAGGAGACGATGACGACGATCAGATTGATGAGGAGGAAGATGAGAAGTTTGTTGATTCTGCATTGTCGAGGAAGATTTTGCAAATGGCTAGAGAGCAGCAGCAAGATGAGGAGGTAGAGCAAAATACCAAATCTGGAAAATCTGCACACGACAATAATGAAGAAGAAGAAGAAGAAGACGAAGACGAGGATTATGAGGACTTTGACGACGATGAGGACGATGAAGCAGATTACGCTGAGTTTGAGGAATTCCAAAAAGACGAGTTTGAAGAACTCGAAGCTGATAGTGAAGATGCTGCGTTATTTGAAAAATTCCTTCCAAGCCGTGGTGGATTTCCTGGACTTGATAAACCAGTCACATTAGCAGACAAGATCATGGAGAAGCTGGCTGAGCAGGAGATGGATAAGAAGAGAGCCGAGCGAAAGGAGGAGCCTGAGTTCCCACCTAAAGTCGTCGAGGTTTATGAAAAGTGAGATATCTATAATTATTGATCTAGATCGATAGGAGAGGGAATACTAATATTGATTTGCAGAGTCGGACTACTACTTTCTCGGTACAGATCAGGAAAATTACCTCGTGCATTCAAAATCATTCCTGCACTTAAGAATTGGGAAGATGTGTTGTTTCTGACGAACCCAGACTCATGGTCACCAAATGCCTGCTACGAAGCAACAAAATTATTTGTGTCTGCTCTTAAGTCCAAGCAATCGCAAAGGTGTGTATTAATTAGATGAGCATTTGAAAAATTAATTGCTAATCGGGTTGTAGATTTTTGTCGGATATTCTGCTTGATCGAGTTCGGGATGACATTCGCGAGAACAAGTCACTAAATTATCATTTGTATCGATCTCTCAAGAAATCGCTATACAAGCCAGCAGCGTTTTTCAAGGGATTTCTGTTTCCATTATGCGAGGTATGTATTACTGTGAACTCTCTTGTTTTAGAATACTAATTTGTGTAGTCTGGATCGTGCACACTTCGCGAGTCAGTAATTGTCGGCTCTGTTTTGACCAAGGTCTCGATTCCTGCATTGCACTCCTCAGCCGCGCTTCTGCGTCTGGCAGAGATGGAGCAATACAGCGGTGCGTGCTCGCTGTTTATGCGTGTTTTGATTGACAAGAAATACGCGCTGCCGTATAAGGTAGTCGACGGAGTTGTGTTCCATTTTGTGCGGTTCCGATCTACGCACGAGGAGTTACCGGTGCTATGGCACCAGGCATTCCTAGCGTTTGCGCAGAGATATAAGAATGATATTACGGATGACCAGCGCGATGCTTTGCTGGAGGTTGTGAGAGTGCGGTTCCATCCGAAGATTGGCCCGGAGATTAGACGGGAGCTTAGAGAGGGAGTGGAGAGAGGGGCGGAAAATGAGGAGATGGAGACTGACTGAGTAGTGTACGAGAGAGGGTAGTGTGCATGTGAAAGAGGGCATTAGTCACGAGGAACCGGAATACTACAAGGCTTAACCAAGATAACTTAACGTGTAATTAAACAGTGAATGGCAATAAGAGACAAGCGCATGGACAGGCGAGAAAGGAGCGACGAGGCGAGCGCAAGAGTTGAGTGTAATTTGCGGGACACGGAATAAAGTGTCTCCGCAGGGACGGACCGAGAACAGTCGTTGCCCAAATTTGCGTTTAATGGCGCGGAACAAGCTGAGTAAACAGCTGATGCTGGGATTCTGCGAGTAGTTTTCGCGTGTTTTTTTTTTGTGTTTGTCAGATGAATATTTTTTGTATTTTATTTTTCTTGCACTTCGGAGTCGAGCACGAAGGAGGGGTGCGGTTGTCGACGGACGCGATTCTGAGGAAGTTCCGTCCTTTATCGCAGCAGAGGCAACTGGCGCGGCCAGACAGCGCAGAACGCGGCAGGCAAAGAACCGAAAAAAGACGAGCACAGCCTCGTCGGCGAAGCACAGCAGACACTAAAACAAGCCCGCAAAAGCTTCGATACCGCGACAGAGAAAGTGCAGAGCAGGTTGAGAAGCTAGCTAAGTTTGTCTACAGCTGGCCAGTTTTACTGCATCTGGACTGCTAGAAATTATTCGTGGTGATGTCGACAACGGGTGACAGCGAAACCAGTGCTTGCTATTTAAGCTGATAGAAACCAGATGGAAAAATAAAGAATGCGCTGCTTCTGAACAAAAAGACGATAAAACGAGAATAAAGAACAGAAGAGGCAAAACGAAGCGCGGAGGAGAGGGAGCAGTCCTCGACCCTTGATCTGCTGCACTCATTCTTTTTTGAGACGATGCTAGATAAAAGCTGCTCTCTGACGTAGTGCGCTTGAGCAAGTACCTGACCGGCTTCTGACGTGGAGTTTTAATAATGTAACTCTCTATTATTATACATTACTTACGTGGCACTGAGTGACAGCATAACAAGTTTGTGAACACTAGCACTGCAGCTGAGCTGAGCTGAGCAAAGCTATGTAAAGCGGAGCTGAGCTCTGGACAGCTGCACAGAACAGCTCAAACGCTAAAAGAAATAAACAGCGACAGACAGACTGTCAAAAGAAGCTCAGAAGAATAAAAAACACCGCAACAGAAGATCCTGCGTAGAAGCAGCCGGAGTGGAAGACAGGTTCGCACACTTCTCAGCGTTCGACTAATGAGTTTAGAGTGCATGGAAGCCGGCAGCTAAGCCTGGATTCTGGGGTTCTTCTGAAATTATTTCTAGATTTAGATTAGATTTAAATTGCTGCAGGCGCGTTAAATTCGATTACTATTGCATGTCTCTCATGATATCATGCTCGCTTGAGAGCAGACACTGCTGGAAACCAGCCGGACTGTAGCTCGACTGTCTCGTCCCTTGCCGATAAGAACTAACAACATTAGATATAGACGCACAAGCAGCAGCAGCAGTAGCAGCAGCAGCAGCACCAGTAGCAGTAACAACAGCAGTAACAACAGCAGTAACAGTAGCAGCGCACAGTAGAGCCAAGCAGCGAGAAATGAATTTGCAGCGACAGTGGCTCGCGTCTGATGCGACCGTTTACGATGTGCTGTGTGGGGGGAGATTCTCGTCTGAGGTCTCTCACGACGTCCTCCGACAAGCCTAACCGAAGCATCTTGTGTTAATCCAGCGCATCTCAGAGTTTTTACTGAGCTGAACGAGCAGATGCTGTTTGAGTGGGTCCTCGGCAAGCGAAGGCAGCTCCACAAACACAAGCAGGCGATCAGACTGTGATGACGTAGCTGAAGATTCCGAGCAGCTCGGAGGACCGCATCTGTAAAACAGTTTTAATGTTAGTGTTCATGTTAACTGCAGTGTGATCGCAAGATGGTGGGTGTGGACGCATACGGGGTGGCCGTTGTAGGCAGTTTCTATGACGGTACCAAGTATGATGTAGTGGATAGATAACTTGAGACTGTTTTGAGCTCTATTCGCCCTCTTCTCTGGCTTCTGCTCTCTTCTCTCTGCTCTCTCAACTATCAGCTATCATCCATCAAACACCAGCTCCTCTACTGTGCTTCTTCTGTACTCCTTCTGTGCTTCCCCGGCACTCTTAGCTTCCGCTTCCGGCACCCAGTCAACCATCCCAAATTCACCCGAACCCTGGGCTCCCACGCCAGACTCGCTTGCGTCTGCACCGCCGCTGCACGTGCCTGTTATTGGCCACCACAGCCACAGTGGGTCGTGTATGGGAAAACCTTATTCCTTCCTCGCTTTACCCTGCCACGCTCTCTCACTGCGCTGGCTTCCGTCAGCCGGCGACACTGCTCTGTCTCTGTGCGCGTCTCTCAGAGTGCTCGTCCATTGTCACCGGCTCTTCAGCTTTCTTTCCCTCTTTCCCTTCTCCCTTTGCCCTCTTCTCTTGCACTCCCACCTGCGCTTCTTCTCTGCTCAGGTTGCTGTTTCTCCGTAGAACAGCCTCCTTTGCATCGAGCACGCCGTCCTACCTCTCTGCGCGCCTCCCAGATCCGCCCCAGGCTGCCTCCAGCAGCTCCTGTTTCCCTCTCCGCGTCCCGTCTCTCTCGCCTTTCTCCCGCGCTTCCTACTCAACCTCATCTTCTTTCCTCATCCGCATCCTTTTTAACCCCGTCCGCTCTCTCTTCCCACTTATGCCCACCCTCTCATCCCCCGTCCTCAAATGTCTCTGAACGGCCCGCCGCAGCCACCGTCGAGCAGGCCGCCTTCGCCTCCGCGTCTGCCCGCTCTCGTCGTCCAGCGCGCGCCTTCTCCTCACCTCCACATGCTCTCAAATGGCGGCTCCATCACCTCGAATCCAAATGCACACCCACGCACAGCTACTTCCGCCCCAGCGTCGCTGCATACTGCTCCTCATCTGCCGCAGCAGCAGCAACAGGCGACCACGTCTACCTCTCAGCTCTCCGTTGGACCCTCGCCAAAAGTAAACCAGTCGGCTTTTATTCATAAACTATACAAGTCAGTCCTCCTTCATTGCCTTTTTTCCCTCTACCTCTCGGGAACTGAAATTATAATTCTTCGTTTCGTTCTGTGTTGATTTGCTTTTGGGATCGTTTCTAACTTTTTTTCTTTCAGCATGCTCGAAGATTCAAATATTTTGCATCTCATCTCCTGGACCCCGGCCGGTGACTCTTTCGTCGTCTCTCCGAACGAGGAATTCTCACGCGTCTTAAGGTCAGCCCCTTTTTCCTTTAATTTTTTTGGGCGATATACTCGGGTCGTGTGAGCAACAGAGCTGATCTATATCTTCCTAGTCAATATTTCAAACACACAAATGTCTCCTCGTTCGTCCGACAACTCAACATGTACGGATTTCATAAAGGTATATTTAGTCTTTGCTGGTTCTCTACCGCCCGCGTTCTGACATCATCCTCAGTCAACGACGTCTTTCATGCAGGATCAGCAGCAGACTCTGGACAATGGGAGTTCAAACACGGCGAAGGCGTCTTTCGTCGCGGTGACGTTGAATCTCTTCGCGCTATCAAACGACGCGCCTCTCGGCAATCAGTTGTTCATCGCGATTCTGTAGGGTCTTCGAAATCAGGATCAGTATCGATGCCAGCAACCCCAGTCTCGCCTAACGGTACTACACAAATGTTAACCTCTGCTTCGCCTGCTTATTTGCTCGACGCCAGCTCTGCAGCAGCAGCTGCCGCGGCAGTCGCCGCTCAAGCGCAGCAACAGCAAGTGCAGGCTGTTGCCTCGGTCCCAACACCCGCCGGATCACTTTCCGGTCCTTCGAGAGACAGCATGAGCCTACCGCAACACACGCTACTAATACACCGTGAAGGAGCACCATCGGTAGTCGCCGATCCCGCGACGGATGCTATGCGTCTTTCTGGCATGGAAGGAACTATGTGGCAGTTACAGGATTCACATTTAAGATTGCTGCCGCAGGTCGAGATGGCTCTTGAATCAGTTAGATCTTGCCAGGATGTATATTGTCCATTTATTTTTAGCTTGGTGTTTAGAGGATTGCTGACATGATTTAGTGGCTACGAAGCTTGATTGCGATAATAGCTCGATTACCCTTAGGTTCGGAAGCAACTGCTATTGAAGCTGAGTGTATGTTATACTCAGTGATTTGATATGGTACGAAGGCGTGTGCTAATCTAAAGTAGTGCGACGAATCCACGAAGACATTTCTCGACGCGCCCAATACCTCACCGACGAACACACTACAGCATACTACTTCAAGCCCGATCCTGGCGTAGCACCACTTTCGCCCAGACAATATTCTGATGATCGTGGTTCGCGGTCATCGGTCAGCTATGGACATCCTTATGCTGAATATCCTCCTTCAGCTCATCCTCAGGGACGCCATCCACAGTCCGTTACCTCCGCTCCTCCCCTGTACGCATCTCAACAACTCCAACAGCCAAAACAGCAACACTATGCGCCTCCGCCTCCTCCGCATCTCATGTCGGGATACCCTTCGCATCCTTTAAATGCTCCATTGCTGCGGCATAGACCTGGATCATATCCTTCACCCTCACATGCGTCGCGTATGGTCGAGCAGCCTTCTCTGAGACGGCATACATCCGGTGATGCACGTACTGAATACCAAAGCAGAAGTTGGAGCGATGCGTCCTCGTCGCTGACTGACAGCAGCGGAGAACAAGTGCAACCTCCCCACTATCGGTCAAGTTATGGAAGTGATACGTCTGCGTTTGGTGGTCCGCAACAGCCACCACCACAGTCACAGTCTCTGCAGCAGCAAGCCCAGGGATCGCCACATACACCGTCTCCAGCCTCGTTATCGCCTCTGCATCCGGGTCCCAGTGGTCGTCGAGAAAGTGTGAATCCAGGTCAGTTTGTGAGTGTGAACCAGCATTACAGGTTACGCCCTGTATCGCCAAAGATGTCGCCTACGTCTGCTCCTAAGGGCAGTACTTCCTCGATTGCTCTTCCACCTCCACCACCGCCGCCACCGGCACATGCTCAGCAACAACAGCTACCGCCTCCGTCATTACCACCACCCCAACATTTACAAGCGCAATCACAAATGGCTCCTCCTCCTTCACAGCACCAACCTACATCCTTACCCCTTCCTCAATCCCAGCAAACTACTTCTTGTCCTCCTCCAGCTCCAACCACTTCATCAGGATCAGGCCCGCCGACGCCAGTGCCGGCTCCACAAAGACCGCCACCGTCGCGTCAGTCTGTTGCAGTTGGTGTTCATTCGCTTTTGAATCCGCTGGAGAAAGAGGAACGGATTGAGAGTCCACCATTGTCGCCTATGTCTACTAGTCGCAAGCGGCGGAAGGAGTCGTGATTGTTCTTTTCTTTTTTAGGTGTTGATCTGGTTGGGTGTTTTGCGGAATTGGTGCGCTGCTGTTGATAGCGCTTGTTGCGCGGACGAAGTGGCATTTGAGGATACTTTTCACGGCATCTGAATGACCAAGTTTTTAAAAATCAGAAGAGAAGGAATTCGAGTTTGTGGTGAGTTTGCTTAAGGTCAACTATTCGCTCTTCTTTTCCTTTGTTATATGTGTATTTTCAACCCTTTTTTATTGTTGTTTTCAAAAATGTAGTATAGGGAGACGGAATTTCTTCTTTTATTTATTACTCTGTTTATTATTATCAGCTATATCATGCCATGGATAAGGTTTGGTTATTGGTGTGGATCATCTACACTTTTTTATGATTGTTTTTGCTTTCGTTTTTGAAAGCTTCTAATATTTTTCTTTTGTATCTTTTTTGGCAGATTATTTTTTCGACTGATTTGGCAGATATCAATGTTTCTCTTTGTTTTTCATCTTCCACTCATCATTTTCTTTTTGGATCTTTTTGATTACTTTTTTTGCTGTATTTTGCTGTATTAAGTGTGCTTATTTTACTTTTATATGCTTTTTTGTTCACTTCAGAGATAGAAGCTGTACATTGTTTTTTATGTTTTTTTGATTTGCTTTCTGTTTATTTGGGATTTGTACTTGTACTTTTAGTCGAATTGTTTACTTTTATTTTGAATAATATATTTCCTTTTGGAATATTGAAATAGCTTGTTGTTTGTAGTCTTTACTCAAATAGATGGCCGCCCTGGTTCGAAAATGTGATATGGTTAGGGTAGTTTTGATGTTGAAAGGTTGACGATGAGGGTGGTGGATTGATCTGTTGACAACAGCAAAGACTACGATGACAGCGCCTGCTCCTCCGCTCGATGAGTTGCAATGGCGAGCACCAGAGTGGATTGCGCAGTTTGGGTTACGAACCGATAATGGTATGTAATTTTTTACAAGAGAAGGAGAAGGAAGAGGAGGAGGACGCTGATAGTGAGCAGTTCTCGACTACTTTGCTGAATCACCGTTCTACGACCGCGCGAGCAACAATCAAGCACTTAAAATGCAATCTCAATTCACACTTCCGATGATGCAACCGCAAGATATGGCCAAACTTCTTGAGTCCATGGTCGGAATCGAGTTTGTGATTGTGGTGTCGAATCCGAGTACGGCGTTATGGGTTATTAGGAAACAGCATAGGATTTCAACGACGGAGGTTGTGCCGTTGGCGACGTATTTTGTGATTGAAGAGAATATTTATATGGCACCTACTGTATATTCTGTTGTTTCGAGTAGGATCATGTCATGTTCTAAAGAACTTACCGAGGCACTCAGTATCTGTGCTGATAAAATGCCCAAATTCTCTCCTACAACCGGATACTCTTACTCCTCCACAACACAAGAAGACGACGAAGCAGCAAAGTTACGTGTTCAAGAACAAATGATGGCACGAGCTCTTGGAACCGCATTCCAATTCGAAAGTGGCGGAGACGGGTTATATCTAGATCTCCCGCAAAAACAAAAGGAACCGGTATTGATGCAAAACAGGAGCAGCGCAACAAAAAGCGGTAATACTTTTGCCGTGGGTACGCCTGATAAGGCGGTACCGCCGGCTCTGAAACGCAGACGGACGAAAAAATCAGAGAGTCGGTAGTTGTAATGATTTGGGTATATTAGTGTATTCGGCGTTCAGGCATTGAAAATTTAGATTATTATTTTACAGAGATATGTACACTTCGTCATTCGCTTTTTTTAAGGCTGCGCTGCTGCCTCTTCAGCCTCTTTTGCTGCCTTTTCAGTTTTCCATTTCTGAAAAGCTTCATGTTCTTTAATTCTCTTAACTCGCTGTCGATGTTTTCGTTGTCGTAGATGAGCATTCCAGTTTTCTTCCCCAATACAGACGAATTTTTCGCCGGCAGTGATACAGATATCGCATTCATAATGCTTCCACTTTTCTGGCTCCCACTTTGTTTTCGATTGCTGCTTATCGTCTAATAAAAGAAGATGAGATAAGTTAGCAGGTGCTAGTTCGTTGTCGGGGATTTTGTCGTTTTGCAGGAACTGACGGGAGATTTGGATTGCACGGTCTTCGACGTTTTCCTGCCACTTTGATAGATCTGTAGCATCAAGCAACACAATCGTCATATCATCTTCTCCAGCGGCTGCAGCAGGTAACAATAATTTCTTCCGAATCCAGCGTACTTGAGTGTCGGCGTACTTCCTCGTCACCCGTTTCATCTCTTCGAGACCGGTATTTTTGTCCTGGTTTTCTCCGCTTGATACGTATGGAAGAAATTCTTTGAATCCTATTACTTGCCAAATTCCATTTGCAAAGTTAGGTTTTGGAGAAAGAGAGTTGTATAGAAGACTCATTTGCCGTACTTCTCCTAGTAAATCGCCTTCTTCGAGCATCTTGTCGACGCGTTGGTCTAGTCGCTGGTCGAGAATTGTCGGTTCTGAGTATAACCAAAATACTAAATTCCTATATCTCGTAAGAGATTGTACTGTGCCGTCCCCATTGTTCTCATTGAAAACCCGTTGATCTTTGTAGACATCGCTGACTTTGCGACCGGTTGTGAAGTACACTTTCAAAGCAGTGACGAGTTTCCTGCGATCTTTAGGATGAAATTTTTGTGCCACTACCGGATCTATTTCTTTGAGCTTCAGAAAAATGTCTTTTGTCTCTGCTGATTCCAGAAACTCGGATTCTTGAGTGCTAAGTTGTTTTTCTTGTTCGACAGTCGAGTTCTCGAAGAGGAAACTCTGGATATAATAGTGTGTTCCGCCAACCAAGATCGGCAGCTTCCCATTCTCAGTTATCTTCGTTACTGTGTCTTTCGCTTCAGTTTCAAATTGCTTGACAGTATATTGTGATGTTAAATCTGTGATATGACCAAGCAAGTGATGTGGCACACCGAATCTCTCTGCGATGGGATGTTTGTTTGTCATTGTATCGAGACCTTTGTACATCTGCATTGAGTCTCCGTTTATGATCTCTCCGTTTAAAGCAAGAGCAAGTGATACGCTCAGCTACTCTCTCGAGTCAGTCTTTTCTTCTCAGAACCACGGAAAGGATATATGTACCTTGGATTTTCCGACACCCGTGGTACCGATAATTGAGATCAAATTCGCTTTCCCACTACTACCACCGCTCCTCACCGCCTCACACGAAAGAGTACTGGCTATCCCTCCCATACTATTGTCATTCATATCATTTCTCGTAGTCTCCATCTATCTCCTCATTCTGTCTTCTCGTGAACATGTTCAAAGGAAATGGCGGTGGTCGATTGATGCCTGAGCCGCGCGGTGTTGGGAAATATTTTTGATTTCTGTATGATTATTTATTGAAATATCCACAATCCAGGCACCATTGATGGGCACATTCACGAAGAAACTAGTTTTGTGAAGGAATTTTTGGTTGTATATTATCTACAATGGAATTTGAATTCGTTGATAAAACTGAACCGTCTGTTCCCAGTTCCGGAGCCGAAGAAATGGCTATCGACAATGGTATTTTCACCTTTCTCCACAGAGATTTCTAGATATCCTGCTGACATGGTCTTTTTAGATGAGTTTGAGTTTAGTTTATTTTCAACATCTACATCTGTAGTCAAGATTGTGGAGGAGACGCCCGAGAGTTTGTTACAGGCCGGGTTGGAATCAGTGCCTCAAGCACCTGCCGTCGTGGATAATAAACGACCTGATTCATACTACTTCATAGACGACACGTATGTCCCTTTCTCAAATCTCTTTTCAGACTGCACTAACATCTTCTTAGCGATGAAATTCGCAGACAACAAATTGAATCCTGTGCAATCTCTGGCGCCGATATAATCGCCCAATCCACAACCCCCTGGCCTGGCATGTCACAACCCAGGCGCGTTCTCCATCTTCCACTTCCTTCAACACCGACTCCCAAGAAATGCAAACCTAGTAAGAAACGACGAATGATATTAAAACAACAGGCGGTGAAAAGAGAAGAACGGCTTGCGTCATCAAAACAATTTAAAGATGGGAAACTTAGGAATTGGAAGTTTTTCGATTGGAGTAGGACTGGAAAAGCACCGCGGTTGACCAGAAAACAGAAAGAAGAAAAATTTGCGAAAGGAAAGAAACCGTTTAAGACGAAATTTACATGAATGTCTCTTTCAAATGAAATGACGGTGATGTGCGGTTATACCTGAAGAATCCGCCAACCTTCAGCAACTTTCATCTCACGCATAGCATGAGCTGACTTTTGATTTGTCCATATCGACGTCTCAACATACCGCGCTATCGCTGAGACCCAGAAGATTCCGCAAAGAATTGCATTCTCATCCACAGCCCAAGTCAAATTAAGTCTTGAAATCGACATTTCACGCCGCTGGATCTTCTTGCTCTAAAGCAATAGTCGAGACGTTTACCCGAGTTTTAGGTCATCAAAAAGCAGGATCTGCTATAATATGCACGAAAGTACTCATTGTATATAGCTAACGAAGAAAGAGAGATGATATTGTTTTCGCATGATTTTATTTGCGCTCTAAACCTAAACCAATAAAAAACGAAGGAAAACAACACTGACTACCACCTTCTGCCTAAGAAAACGAAAAAAAAATATTTGACAATATAGAAAAAGATAAACGTAGATGATACATTTACACACTATCCAAATACAAAAGGAAAAACAACGCCTTCTGACAATACTATTAAAAAAACTTACTACTGCAGTAGTCAATGAAAACCAATATGACACCAAATTAACTAAAATGAACGATTCAAAGCAACGCAACCCATCAACCTAAATTATTCTCAATATCTGTTAAACGAGAGTGTCACGACCTGCCGGAAGTAATCGATGAATCTGAGAAAGAAACTTTGCGACCATGTGTAGCAGCACTGCTGGGTGACAATAACCCGTCAGCATCAACTGCAAAGGGACCGTTGATCGCATTCGGACTATCGTGTCTTTCAACTGGACTCCATCCTGCGACCGCACCACCGACAATAGATGGTACCATAGCCATCGCGCCTAACGAACTTCCAGACCGTTTCCGCATCGCGTTCGCCAGAGCACTACCACCAGGAGCATGAGCATCATAACCGTTCCCACTACCGGCGTAGTCTCCAGACAGACCAGAAATCGAACTCCGTGCGGCTTTCCATTGTTTATATATTTTCCGCGGTTTGAATTTGAGTTCATTGGAGCGGCCACCGCGAATCATCTTAATAAAAATAAGATCCTCACGAACCTTTTCGATAGCAGGGTTCCATTCGTAATTGCTATACATGCTTATATCGCCGGGTGAGCGAGGTGGTGAGTAGTCTTCTTCCTCTTCGTCGAGTTTCTTGGATTTCTTCTTGAATGGCCACAGGAACATGATAGCACTAACGAGTCCGCCCCAGAGGAAGCGGAAAACGGTACCAAATGGCTTGTATATAAGATATGCCAGGCGATCAGGGATACACAGACGCAGAAAGATACCAATCGGAATAGACAAAGCACCAATAATAACCGAAACAGCCCAGTCGACTCCAGTGATACGGATGATCGAGAAAGCACTTCCGCCGACAAACATAATCAGAATCTGCCCACCAGCCATGATTACCGCAATCATCATGAAAAAATAGTTTCGCGAGATGCCTTCAAAAATGTTGAGTTTGTTGTCAAGACGGCGATTAGTAAACATGTTGAAAAATTGCATCCATACAAAGGTGTTGAACACGACCGAAGATATCCGTTGTAGTCCCTGGCTATCGTCGTCAGAAATATCCCAGATCTTTTGTCCCGCAAAGTGAAGCACGAAAGTGGCAGCGAGCTGGAAAATCGCTTGTCCGATCATCATCTTCCACATGGTGACCGTGATCATTCCCTCGTTCTTGGGAGAAGGTGGTCGATCAAGCATAGATCGAGTAGGCGGGTCAGTTGCAAGAGCGAGAGCGGCGAAGGTATCCATAATCAAGTTAACCCACAAAAGTTGCACTGCAGTCATGACTGAAGTACCCTCTGAAGACTCGACAGCCGAGACAAAGGTAAGCAAGACAGCAGTGATGTTGACGGTGACTTGAAACTATATTAATCAGTTAGCAATATTCCAAGAGATCTTGAAGTGATTTAACATACTTGAAGAAATTTCTTGACAGCATCGTTGACAGCACGACCCCACAAGAGAGCCTTAACAATACTGGTAAAGTTATCATCCATAAGAATAATATCCGAGGCTTCTTTGGCAACCTCAGTACCAGCAATACCCATAGAGAAACCAACATCGGCCATAGTGAGAGCAGGAGCATCGTTAGTACCATCACCAGTAACAGCGACAGTCTCGCCCATCTTCTTAAGACGCTGGACGAGAAGGCGCTTATCTTGGGGACTTGAACGAGCTAAAACTTGAAGCTTGGGAATCATTGCGTCACGTTCCTTGGGATCCATTACACGGAATTCAGGTCCTTGCATAACAACACCACCAGTGTAAATTCCACAGTCAGTAGCAATAGCCTTGGCAGTCACAATATTATCACCGGTAACCATTCTTACAACAACACCAGCCCGCTGACAATCTTGAACAGCCTCGACAACACCATCACGCAAGGGATCCATGATACCGACTAGTCCAACCCAACGCATATCGCAGGTAATATCGGAAAAGTTTTTGATCTGCTTCGAATCATCCTCGCTAACTTCAAATCCAGCTGGAGGCCAGGATGCGAAATCACGGTAGACAAGTCCAATGGTACGGAGAGACTTTTCAGCATAGGAAGTAATTAGATTCTCTACAGATTCCTTGTTCTCAGCGTCCATTGGGGCGTACGTGACACCATCCGAATCAGTCATGACAATCATTTCGGGATGCGCCGCTGAACTCGTAACAACAGCAGATGTAGCCTGCGCAAGAACAATCTCAGAGGCGCCCTTAACGAAAACACGAACAAAAGTCTGAGCTGGGTTTGAAGGATCAGGAAGGACAACGGCGATACCCATGCATTTCTTTGCAGAGTCGAATGGGAAAAGCTGAGCCATCTTCATGTCTGAACGCTCAGACGCAAGAGGACCCATGGCGAGATGGTTGCGGGCAAAGTTAAGCAAAGCGGATTCTGTCTTTGAACCTACGAAAACCTCGGCAGAGCTCTCGTCTTCGAATGCAGTGGTGTTGTAGAAGATGCTCTGCAACAAGATCTTCTTAACAAGAGGGTTCAGAGATATCTGCACCTCGCCAATCGCAATTGCTCCAGATGACTTTTCCTTCTCCTCAGAGATTGCTTCAGTCGCAGTTCCGCCCTTTGCAGAGAAACTCATGTCAAGACCGACAGTTCCCTCAACGACAGTCATCTTGTTCTGAGTCAAGGTACCAGTCTTATCCGAGCAAATAGTAGTAGCATTACCCATTGTTTCGCAAGACTTGAGCACACGGACCAAGTTGTTATCCTTGAGCATACGCTTTGTAGCAAAAGCAAGAGCAAGAGTAACAGCCAACGGCAAACCTTCGGGAACAGCAACAGCAATAAGGGTGACAGCAGTGATAACGTAGCCCAAAAACTGCTCACCCTTTTCGGTAGGAGTCTTATGGTTCTGGGGAAGCTCACCAAGGAACCTTAGCAGCAAGACAAAGAAGAGAAGAACAGAGGCACCACCACCCCACTTGGCGATGGTCTCGGCGATGATGTTAAGCTTTCCTTGCAGAGGAGTAGCTTCCTCACCTTCGTCTGATCGCAAATCCATCATGGTCTTTCCATGGGCTGAGTTGGGGCCGACAGCAAC
The DNA here is from genome assembly GCA_030572775.1 of [Lipomyces] yamanashiensis. NCBI lineage: Eukaryota > Fungi > Ascomycota > Lipomycetes > Lipomycetales > Lipomycetaceae > Myxozyma > [Lipomyces] yamanashiensis. Next base: position 134,924 of record JAJMBS010000027.1, read on the forward strand.
GACTAAGAAGGTACCGAAACCCTCGAGAACTTTTGAACCTGATAGGATGAAAGGGTCAACTTTCTCGACAGGCGAGCTACCAGCTTTGTCAATAGCCGCCATGGCTTCGTTGCAGGCTGTTTTCTTCAAGGCGTTGGTCTCACCCGTAGCGGCAGATTCGTCGCATCGAAGACCGTGACCCTGGATGTAAATACCATCGACGGGGACCATATCACCAGGCTCGATGAGCATCACGTCACCAGCCAAGATATCGTACACAGAGATCGAGATAGTCTTGCCAGATCTAATAACTTTAACTTCACGGTCATCTTTGCGTTTGTTTAGTTTCGCAAATTGTAGTTCTTTTTGCCAGTCATTGAGAGCACCGACACAGACGACGACGGCAACAGCGACTAGGATAGCAACACCTTCGATCCAGTCAACTTTTGGCTCTTCGTTTCCGGCTTGATCGTAAACAGGCGGGGTTCCAAAGGTTTCGTACATGCCGAGTGCGAAAGACACAACAGCGGCGACAGAAAGCAGGATCAACATCTTGTCCGAGAGGGCCATGATCATAAGCTTCCACAGCGGTTTTGTCTTTTTGTCGGGAAGCACGTTTCTGTCGAATACGGCTTGTCGTTCGGTGAAGTCGCTGTCGGAGGAGAGACCGGTTTCGACATTGCACTGTAGTTTTTCTTCCAAGCCTTCGAGGCCTCCGATTTCATGCAAGATGTAGAGGGCCTGCTGCTCGTGGTGGTTGAGAAGACCAAGTTGTTTTGGAGAGATATTGAATGATGAGCTTTCAAGTAACCCGGGTTTCTCGTCTTCTAAGGCATGCTTCAGGACTTGTGAAGGAGAGAGGGTAGGTTGGGAGGACATGTTTGACATGTCTGAGGCGGCTGAGGAGGAGCGACGAGCATCGGAAGGTGATTCAGCTGCAAGGTGATCATTTTCAATTCTGATTGAGGTAGCCGAAGTAGTTGGAGAGATATTCGCCAGCTAGAAGATAGTTAGATATGAGTAAAGGATATGCAAACTAGCAGAGGACATACAGAGGTGTCTATCCGGATAGTTGGGGGCGCCGGCCGAGACATGGCTTAGCGGTATCGTTTTGGCAAACAGAAGGTGATAAACAAGGCCTCAGGCCTCAAGATCGAGGAAACCGAATAATAAGTAACAAGACCAAGTGGGACAGGGCGCAGTAGGAAACAAAAGAGCCGTACAATGATCTGATGTAAGGCAGTGAGGAGGAAGAAGGTTCCCGAGAAGGTGTCGGAGGAGGATGGCGCAGCTCGTTAATTTCAGAGGAAACTTGGCCCGGGAGATCAGACCTTTGTTGATGGAAGAAGAGGGCGCGTGAGCAACAAAAAAGCTCAGAGGAGAGTCAATTGACGGACGAGGAAGAAGTCGCGGAGGACGACGGAGGCGCGGGGTGGTCGGTTTTGTAGTGAAGAGAGTCTTGGGTGGTGTTTTGGGGAGGAAGAGGATTTCGAGTCAGAAGCTTGGAAGCCGACGTAGATCAGTTGCCGAGTCGAGGAAGGTGTACACAAAGGCTGCTCAGTGGTTGTCCCTGGAAGACGGTCGTTGCTTGCTCAGGAATGTACAAAATAATATACAAACTACTATGAAAATCTACAGTAATTGACCAAATAAGTAGACTATATTGTTCAATCAACCCTCAGGCTGCTCTTTGTGTGAGCGCTGCTTCACGGGTACTTTTTCTGTGAACGGGGCTGTGCAAGTAGAGGGTTGCCCCTGAATAACTGCGCAGGCGTTTGTGTTTTGATATCGGGAGTACATTGTTTGAATCTGGTTTGTTGCAATAACTATATGAATAAGCAGAATAACTATACAGAAGACACTTCATACGGCTAATATTACAGTTTTACTCTCTTCGGACTGTGCACTGCCCGTCGGAGTACTGCGCTGGGCAACTAGCACTGCCTCGTCCGCTTCTTCAACATCGTCACTATCACGACCATGACCTGCATCCTTTTCATCTTCATGAACCATGACCACGATCATAGCGTCACTGCTCAGCCTGGTTTTCATAGCAAGTCAACTCTGCTTTATAGTCTTCTATTATCCACTTCTCTTCTCTTATTTTCTTCTTTCCTTCGTAATCCACACTCTCTCGGAGATTGACCGGGGCAGTGCTCAACACGCCCTGCCGTCGGCTACCTTATCTCCTGGCGACTCATCTTGGCTCTTCGCATTCAATTGCACCATATCCATATCCATCCCGAGCCCGTGCACTAAACAATCAATATCATTCTAATTGTCTTGTCTTGCAATATCTTCTTATCTGCCAAGGTTCCACAATTATATCCTTTCTTATCCAGTGTCCTGTTAATTCATTGGACTGATGAACCAGGCTGTGCAGCTAATCGGTCAAAACAAGCAACGTGCATCTCGTATTCCGCGCTTACTGCATTGCTATTCGTTTTCTTCTTCGTATGGTCTGTTTCATTTAGACATCAAGTGCTTTGAAGTGTTTGTAATCGTTTAGGCAACTGCTCACATACACACTACTTAGAACATGTAGAACTAGTAACAACCCAATATACTACACACTTCTCTATGCTACTCTATCACATACTTGTAATTTTTATTTTTTAAGCATACTTATACAGAGCTGTAAACAGACACAGAACAGAAGAACAGAACTCCCCGACTACTATAAGTTACCCAACACATCTTACTGCGCAGAGTTCACATAACTCTCATCAAACACTCCGCCATTCTTTCTCATTACTGCCCTAATCTGCTTTCCCAGTCCTGTAAGATATAAAATCGCAGCTAAAGCTTTATGCAAAGCCAACAGACGGGCCGACGGAAACGCAATATAGCAGTCCTCCAGTTTTCGGGTCATCGGCAGTTCAACTCCTAATTTTTCATCCATCGGAACAGATAAGCAGATCTTGTACATCCGTGGTGCCTCAGAGCTTCCTAATTTCATCTCAGGCAATTCATCAGGTATTGCCTCGAAGAAAATTTCAATCGCGTCAAATTTTTCGTAAAGACACGAGGTCATGGTAATCCCATTAAACGGCAGCTCAAGTGCGCCACTCTCAAGAAAATACCTTACACCATGATCTAGAAAATCCAACACAATAGTCACATATTTTAAAGAAAGCAAACCCTATATTCATAAACGGTTCAGTCAAATCGTACAGTCGAGGATATTACTAGTTCTTGCCGCCGGCTCTCTCATTCTAGCCGTTTTGATTTGGTGCGGAAAAATCTTATAAACATCCACAGGATCAAACATTTTCGACGGATACGAGCTCATCAATCTTCCTTTCCTATCACGCTCCTCAGGCTTCTTCTCACGTCCAAATATATCAAATTTGCCCGTGATGACACAGATGATCACGAACTAAGCGGTCAGCATGTCGAATAGATAACCGAGAAAACACTTCCCTGAAATGCGCTGTAGATTCTACGTCAGGAATATTGTTTCCACCACCTTCAATCCTCGTGAAAGGAAAAGAAGGGGACGGCGCCATCACTGTGTTTCGTCAGAGGAGAGTAACAGATCTAACAGAAAGACTCACAGGGTACTAGACAAGCGGTTATTATCCAGACTGCAAATATTTTAAATCGCTCTCTCAATTGCCCAGCCTTCCATGAATCCTTCATTAATATTGTCATAGGTATCGTAATCCTCTAATTTCAATGCGGGACACACATAGCTGAGTACAACATGAAGAAAGTAGTCTCGTGAAAGCTGTGTTGACGCACAGCCATAGACACATCTAATAAGACAGGCATGTCTATAACCCTCACTATACACTATATTCTTCGAGTAATAGTCCACAATCTGTATAAAGATCTTGTGTCTATTGTATCTCTGTATTTCTTCATGGCGTTCCTCGGTCGCGTCTAAGTACTTCTGAATTCGGGCCAGCTCAGCCTTCTCAGTAGCCTTATTAATCATGTCGTTTCTTTGAAAATCTTTGACCCAGGAACATCATCAATAACAGCCAGCTCATCACAGTATCAGAATAGTCCAATATCCAACAAAACTGACCAGCCCGTTTAGAGCTGCGGCTCCGCCAGCTAGCTGCCAATAGCTTACATAATATCTTCATAATTTACTTGTAGTCCAGCTGACAACGGCGGCATTATTGCAATATCAAATTAATAAAGACTATATTTAATAAAACTGAACAATGACTGTATTCGGGAGGAACTACTACCCAACAACCAACGGCTTATTTTTGATAGCTAATCATCAACTGAGTAAGAGGATACAGTACGCCCTGTTAGTGAATATTGACCCTATCCCGATGCCCTTCAGCTCCTTCTATGACGTATCTTGATTAGAAGAGTCAGTCCGTCAGAGGACATCCGAGGTTCGTAGGATTCAGGTCAACAATGACGTGAAATAAACTTGACAAATGTTGGGATTTATAATCAGCACGATGGCGGGAAGTGTATAAGTATTCACAGACAAGGCTGTTCAATGCAGTCTTCTCCATATCAAAACACAATCTGCCAACAATGGATAGTACTCTTGGAACCGCTCAGTCGCACACACCGGACTCTCACGATGAATCATCAGATGACCTTGAACGCGTCAAAGAAACCCAAGAGCTCGAAAATATCGAATCTGCCGCTGGTCTAGTTCTCAATGAAGATATTCATTCTGACCTCTCCCGAACTCAGACTCTGGGACATACTGACACTGGGCTCGAGAAACAGGAAAATTACAGTTCCGAAGCGTTAGATTGGGACGGACCTGATGATTCTGATGATCCGCACAATTGGCCAATATGGAAAAAGCTGTATTTACTCAACAGTGTTGGATTCCTCTGTCTTTCAATGTAAGTATTCTTCATCCTGACTTTTACACGAACTTTTCTAACATATTCACAGCACCCTCGGCACCTCAATCATTACCGGTGGAATATTTGACATACAAGAGTATTACAACGTCTCAGCCACGGCTTCATACCTCTCAATCTCTCTGTACATCCTCGGTCTTGCTCTAGGTCCCACCCTCGGCGCGCCTATATCTGAAATGTACGGCCGAAAAGTCGTATACCTCGTCACTTTGCCATTGAGCATGTGTCTCGCCGTCGCATCTGCGTTAAGTCCAACTTTTGGAGGACACCTTGTATCTCGATTCCTAGCCGCATTTCTAGGCTCCCCAGTCTTGGCTGTGAGTGCGGGCACTATGGCTGATATATTTGCACCACTAGAACAAGGTCTAGCTCTAGCTTATTTTTGCGCAACTGGGCCGTTTATGGGTCCGACTTTTGGACCTGTTGTTAGCGGATATCTTTCTGATAGAAAAGGATGGAAATGGACAATTTGGCTTAATCTGATGGTGAATGGAGTGACATTAATCTTGCTCCTCTTCATACCCGAGTCATACAAACCAGTTATTCTCAAACGAAGAGCGCTCAAAAGGGGTCAAAAAGCTGCGCCAAAAATGCCAATCAAAGCTGCTTTGAGAATGGTCGCTACAATTACTCTAACCAGACCAATGAAAATGCTACTGTTTGATCCGATTGTGGCTTCGTTGAGTATTTATTCATCATTTGTCTTCGCAGTCCTAATGGGATTTTTTGAAGCAATTCCGTATATCTTCATCAAGACATACGGGTTCACTATTTCCGAGGGTGGATTAGTGTTCTTGGGTATTGGCGCTGGAATTCTTATATCAGTTCTTGTCCACTTTCTTATAGAGAAATTTATATATTTCCCAAAAGCGCGCCAGGCACTTGCGAATGGGAAACAGCCTGCGGCAGAATGGCGTTTATACAGTGCATTTATTGGTGCTGTATTATTGCCTGGTTCTTTATTTTGGGTCGGATGGTCTGCAAAATCTGATGTTCACTGGATCGTACCGGCTATTGGGACAATCCCATTTGGTTGCTCGTTGACCTTGCTTTTCGTATGTTCTTCTATAAAATGCTACACGAGCGAAGCTAACAAATTCTAGATTTCAATCACAACATACCTCGTCGACTGCTATGGTCATTTACTTGGAGCATCAGCATTAGCAGCTAATAACTTGCTCCGGTATGCCATCGCCGCTGCATTTCCTCTCTTCACTAAAACAAGTACGTACTGCCTCACCCCTTGAATAGAGCACATCATAATAACAACGTAAATAGTGTACAGCAATATTGGAGTTGCATGGGCTAGCAGTTTATTAGGCTTTATTGCATTGGGTTTATTACCCCTCTCTTTTTTGATTTATAGATATGGACCTAAGTGGAGGCTGGTCGGTCTTAAGAATGTTGGTGTACAAATTGCCTAATCGGGAAATAGAATCTGGGGAGTGGGAGATAACGTAATAATATGTAATGACACGGGGAAGCTTTTATAATCAATTCATATATAGCTGACATAACTAAAATCTGACAAACAACTCTAACAAATTGCAGAAGGATCGCTTCTCAATCTAGAAAAACTTCGTTGCAGGAGGCTTTGACATATAGATTCCATCTTCATCGACATCAAGGTTAGCAGCCACAGCAGCTTCTTCAACTTTAGCAATCTCCTGAGCAAGAACAGAATCACGATCAGTAACTTCCTTAACCTCTTCTGTCTTTTCGCCTACCTCGCCGGCACCGGGGCTGTCGACATCAGCAGACGAAGAGTCGCCGGCGCTGGCGTTTGTCTCGGTCTTGACGAGAATTCCTCTACGCTCCATTTCTTCCAGATGAGCGAGGTATTCCTCACGAGGTACCCACAAGCCATAAGAGTTCTTGATCAATCCTTTCTCCTTATGTTCGCGACGCGACAAGTACCAAAACGCAACCAAAGCCATGAAATCAACCACGTCAAGAGCGGCGACAACTTGGTAACCAATCGGATAATGAGGTGCTTTGGTAGTGGGGAACAAGACAAGAGGTGTCCACATGCTGAATGCAGCTCCAATGGAGTTACCGACAGCTGCTAATAAACCACGTAACTCAGCATCATCTTGGAACTCCTCTGCTGCCCAAGCCAGGAGAAGAGACCACACGGGTTCAGAAATGTAAGCGCAAAAGTTCCCAAAATAAATACCTCCAATACCGACGTTCCACACCGCAAGAATAACCGCGCCCACAAATCTGATTGTGGTTGCGAGTGTGAGCCAGGGAAATCGAACATGTGTACGATCTGACAAGTTTGCGAGTGTGAATCCGACAACGAGACCGGCAGCGTATCCCGCTGTCGGGATCAGATTGATCTGTTCGACAGAGTATAATCCGGTTGCTTTTAGCCACAGGTTGAAGTATGACGAAGTTCCGGTGATCCACAAAAGAACATAAGAAACCATGAAAGGCCAGGGTCTCCAAGAACGGAAGAACATATCAAAGAAACGCTTTGGTGTCAGCTTTCTAGGAGCTTTTTTACCGAGAGCAGCCATTCTCAGCATACCAACTTCACGATCTTTCTTGCTCATCCAGAGTGCACGAGTGTTGTTAGGAAAGTCAGGAACAGCGTAAAATCCATAGAGAGCAATCGGAAAGCCCATGATACCATCGATAATAAACATCCATCTCCATCCGGCAATACCCTGAGCTCCGTTAAGGCCATGGTAAATACCCGTCTGAATGTAACCAGCAAACATATTTGCCGCGTATCCAGCTAAATCATAAACACCCATTCGCTTAGCTAGCTCCTCGGGACCATACCAACATCCGAGGATATAAGCAAATCCGGGGTAAGAGCAAGATTCAAAGACACCAAGCAGGAATCTAAGTCCGTAAATAGTTTTCGCGTTGTGTGCAGCAGCAATGCACATAACAATAGATGACCATACAAGCTCACAACTTGGGATCCAGATAGAAGGGCGGATACGGTTGATAATAAACTGAGAGGGAGTAGAGCCAACAAGGTAGCCGATGTTGAAAAAGGTTGTGAACAGGTTACGTTCTTGTCCGTAAAGACCCAACTTCACAGATGTAAGTATTCGTACAGATAAAGCAATTTCAGAAACGGCCACTTACATCTTCTTGCATACCACTGACGAAAGCATTAGAGATGTTGTTCACATCAATTGACTTCAATCCGTAGGAAAACAACGCGTAACTAAGCACAAACATATCGATTTTCATCAGATATTTTCGCTCCTTAGGCGGTTTCGAAAACGTATCCCAAATAGTTCCCATGAATTTCTGAAGTGGATTAGGCTTCCAGTTTGGATCATCGTCAAATACATTCTCCCTAATCGGGATTGGCATGCTATTTTCATCAACGAAGGCAGACTTGACACTTCCAGCGACCGAGTCGACCGGCGCAATCTCGGTGGTCGTTTCGACCACCTCGGCTTTCTTTCTGTCCAGGACACCCATGACTGACGCTTAAGCAGAGCAAAGGACAGATACAGAACTGAGAAGACAGGTATAAGAGACAAAAAAAAAGGGAATTAGCAGAGCGGTGGACATGGCTATCTTTTATAAATGATTCACAGGAGTCAGAGGTGGGACAGCGCTATCAGTTGATGGATGGATAGCTATTGCAGGCACGCGGCAATGGAGCTGATATGTCTCGGCAAATGACTTTCTAAATTAACTATCTAGAGATTCAGTGTCCGTCCGTACCCAGCATGAGAATGACATTATCGATACTAGGCTTGCTGGTGAACGGCGCCAGTAGATTAGACCATCCGCACATTGAATGATGAAATGCAAATAGATTGCACCATATCTTCATTCACAGCCCTTGTTCAACTAACAAATACAAAGCTAGTCGCAGCAGCGGATCCTTATCTGACGGTATAATTGCAGGAACGTACCTAACAGCACCGGATGACTTCCAGACAGGTTTATCGAGTGCAAATCCGAGGAGGCCGCCGTCAAAAGTCTTGGCCGGAACGGACTTACTAAACCTGGCTTTTCACCCAGTTGAGAATTTAAGAAATGATCAGCTAGTAACGTTGCAAATAGATAAGCGTGACTACATGTTCTGCTACATAGTTTCTTTTTTTTTCTGGCCGGGATACGTAACATAAATACAAAATTGATAGATCTACCACCTCCAAGACTGCTGAGCTCAGCACAAGCAAATCAAGCATCTCAAGCAACTGCTTGTCGATAAAAGACCCTTGCCAAAGCTCACTTATCAGGCATTCTCAGACCGGCCAAGGTAATACACAGAGCATGAAAAGACATAGAACTTGGCAGACATAGATGCTTTGTCCTGGTCAAGAAGCGCTGAAGAGTTATCTGTGTTAGAGTTCACATCCCGCCTCCCGGACCGTTCCCACAAGCGAGAGAGCACAAGTACTCGGCCCCACAAGAAACGCAGATACGGCACTCTATTTGCCATATATTGACTGACTGATTCCGGCTCATGCCAAGCTCACAAGTTCTTGGTATTATTATACTCAGCCTCGAATGCATATCGCATTAAATCTATCATATTACAAAATGACAAGTTTCACATGAAGGTGTTATGTTTAAACACCGGTCTGTGCGCGTCTAAGTTGGTCTGTGTGCGCTGATAAAGACAGTGCGCCCCGATAAGATCTCGCCAACCTAACATCCGTGCCCTCAAAGCCTCTTCCTCAGCAGTGCGCCTTTTTGTAGCTATGACCATTGCGTGGTTTAGTAAACGCACAGACTTGTAGTTTATTGTTTATTCATAGATCTTTTTATAATACAAAAGGATTAAAAGCTCAAATTCACGAAAGAGACTCAGTCATTCTGTTCAAGGCAAGTCCTAGCAGGACCAGAACCATTTACTTCTTCGTCCTCGGCACCTCGGATGCGCTACCCGCGTCCTTGATACGAGACTCGCATTCAGAATCATTAATGAAACAAGAAGCCTAATCCAAGCAGCCAACGCTAACCGTCCAAGTTGAATGTTCATATCCTATTTGATGAGCTCGAAGAACCGGAGGCACACAGACGCGTCTTCTTGCACACTCGTTGATGTCAATTCTCGAGTCAATTACGCAATTTTTCCAACTCACTGTATAGCTAGCTTAAATTTCGGATTGTAAGAAAGGCACTATCCGCGTACTTCACATGCACACCGCGAATCCTGGGATTGATAATAGGTAACTTATCAGAGCCTGATAACGCTTTCCAGTCTCAGACATTCCTCCTATCCTTCTGATAAACTTTTATGTTCGTCTATGGCCAGTGCCTAATCGTCAAAAGGAATAATGATAAAGGCTGGATTGTTATCTGGACAATGAACGTATGCTAACTTGACTCGTCAAAAACGCACAATCATCAAACTCAAATCGTATTCAAAATTCACAAATGCACTAGAAAAGATGTGTACTTATTCATCAGTCAACATAAAAACCACATTCAATACATCAAAAGATCATTCAAAATAATAACAAAAATTTACAAATCCAATTTCCCTATCACAACCTCTAATTATCGTACAGTCAATATTTCGGATATCTTCGAGCAGGTCTAAACGCATCACCACTAACATCAGGCGTCATAGCGCTTCTCATCATACCAGCCGTAGGATCACCTCCCAAAGGAGCAGTTCCGGCGTTACTGGCAACTTGAGCAGAATCCTCGTTACTTCCAGAACTATGCGCAGAACCAGCAGAAGACGGCATAGGAGATGCAGCAAACCGCGCGATTCCGCCATATCGATCTTGATCTGATGAGCGAGCAATTACCATAGTCATATCAAACTCTTCATGATCATCATAATGTGACTGTTGAGATCCTGCTCGTGAGTACATGCCTGGAGGTTTGTAGCCTCTGCTAGGTGAGTTCATATCAGGTCTTCGACCGCCCATTGATTGAAGCCGCGGCTGCTCAACTTCAAGCATGAAGAAATCAGAGTCCATCGCATGTGCAGCGCCCAATTTCTGAGCCGGAGGCAAAGGTCCTCGCATATTTGGATTACGCGGAATGAAATATCCCCCACCTCTTTGCGGACGCATCATCATTCCGCCGCGCATACCGCCGCCAGGGGGCATTTGTCGATACTGGTTTGCAGGCTGCTGAAACTGCATAGCAGGCGACATTGATCTTTGCTGTTGCTGTATTGAGGGAGACATTGGCCGTGGTTGATAGTACATTGCCGGAGACATCGATCGTTGCTGCATCATTGCTGGCGACATCGGTCGTCCTCCTGTCATCATTATAGGCGACATTGACCGCTGCTGTTGTCCAGGAAATCTCTGACGTGGGCGTTGAACAGCAACATAATCTTCATGCTGAAGATAATACTCCTCCGGAGGCATTCGCAGCATACGGCCAGGCATAGGACCAGCCATTCCACCTCGACCGCCTCGTCCACCACCACGATATCGCGGCATGCCTTGTGGTGGATAATATGGAATATGTCTAGGAGGCATCCCATCAAACTGTACATTTCGCACAGGCTGCATCTGGCGTGGAGGCTGTCCCGCTTGATCTTCCTTGTCATCCACAGCTGTTGCCATGTCTTCAATCCCAACTTCTTCTGGATCCAGTTCGCTCGCAGCTAAAGCCGGCAGCTCGGTATCGGATCTTGACTTCTGATGACGACGTAGAAGAGTCGTAGAATTTGAAGGATTATCCAATTTAAACTTATCTGAATCCTTTTTAAGCGCAACACCAGCCATAGTTGACGACTTGCTCATTTTCTGCTCTGCATCGTTCGACGCCACGGGCTGTTTAAGTAGAGCCTTCGCAGCTTCGACTACAGATTTGGGCTCGACATCATCACCTAGCGCTGCGGTCGGGTCAGGTTCAACATCAAAATTGAGCAAAGGCAGTTGTGGTGCATTGGAAAACTATCGCTATTAGCAAACACTTCCACACCCCAAATTATGTTTTGAATCATACCATCGATGCAATTGGTGACCATTCAGGCATTGACGAACGTCTCCTTCGGCGCATAATTGAAAGTGAAGAAAGCTCGCTCTTCATTGTAGACATGGTTGGAGCAGGCTGAACTGGCTGTGGTGCTGAGTCGAATGACTTAACTGAAGATTTTTCGGGTGAGATCGACGAACGGTCTTCTACTGCATCCATAAACTATAGAATTATATAGTTAGAAATGACACAATTTCAAAAAATTAGGTCTACATACCACATCAGAACTGTGTTCACTATTAGCAGAATGAGGAACTTCTAATCCAACGATACTACTTTTCTCAAATGTTGAAGCAACCGATCCATAGCTCTCTGATTTCTCTATCGTAGCATTCGAAGAAAAGGATGTGCTCATTGGCATCTGATAAGCTGCAATAGTCTCCGCCATAGCTGTCGTATCAGACAATTGAGATTCCTGCCGTACTTGCTCCACTGAAGTACGCGATTGCGCACGGTCAGTCAGAGAAACTCGAGGAGGAGATTGAAATGCTACAGCCGAATCAGAGATCTTTGTATTAGTGACGTTGACTTGAGGAGGAGGTTGTGATCTAGACATATTGGACTGAAATTGTTTACTCTCATTCTTCGGCTCGTTATGGATAGCTTCATCTTCTGACTCTGAATCTGTAACGTACTCGATGGAAACGGCATCACTACTCTTGCCAAACTCATCCGTTGCATCTGGAACAGACAAGGTTTCACCCAAAGCAGCATTTGCAGACAGCTCAGCAGGCGCAGCAGGTACAGCAACACTCTCCGCGGCAGGCGCAACCTGAGCAGGTTTGCTACTAACAGCAGGAGTCGGCTCCTGATAAACCGCAAATGGATCAATATTCACAGACTGAACAATTTTATCGACAGGAAATGCTGGCTCTGACACAAATGCAATTCCCAGACCAGCTTTCTTAGTATCCGGCATAGGCGAAATAGTTGTGCTGATATTACTCTCTACCTCCGTCGACGGAGGAGATCTGAGGTTTGATCTAGTAGAGTCAAATGAATGATCTGCATATCTATCACCAGACGGCTCTGTATCGTTGTCCATTGTGCTCTTCTTTTGCAGTTTGTCTCGTAAACCTTTCAACCCCAACTTCACTTTAAAATTAGGACTATTCGTAGCGCCTTCAGTTCTTTCCATACTCGTCCGTTCGACCTGTGGGGACGCGTCATGAGATTGCTGCTGTTGACGATGAACTTGCTCGCGAGTCTCTGGGGTGACACCCAACGCGTCCATCTGCATGAAATCTCGAAACTTGTGTTTGAAATTAGATGCGCTTCTTGTATCTGGAGAGCTGGTGATACTAGGTGAGCTCTTTTGCTCTCTCGAATCGGATCGACCAAACAATTTCTTGCGCGTCCTCTTTTGGTCAGGTGAGCTTGGGATGACCTCCGCTTGTGAGGGGAGCCTTTGCACAGAGTTGGAAGTAGCGGGTGGCTCAGCGACATATTGAGCTAGAGCAGGACGTGAAGGGGAAGCAGTCATATAAATTGGAGAGCTGGCTGGAAGCGGTTTTCGGGCAATTTGCTTGCGAGGAACGATTTTTGATGGCATGGCAGTGTTTGGCGACGGCGATATCGGAGTGAAAGTCTGGATCTGTGCAGGTGGTGTATTTTCGAACGAGGTCACAAGAGATTTTGGCAGTTGCGGAAGGGTTTTGTTTCTAGAGCCGGAAGTTTTAAGAGAAGATATTGAATTTGACGACATCCAGCTCCGAAGACCGCTTGTCTTTCTCTCAAGTGGTTGCTGTGCAAGAACAGGGCTTTCCTTAGTATCCTTCAACTCAGGTAATGAAGGGGACCTGTTGCCTTCCAATTTTTTCAAACTAGCAAATGAGTCTCCACCAAGGTCGATATCGCCAATTGAGTCCAAAATGGCAAGTTCTTCAGTCATGAAGTTCTTTGTCATTGTGCCAACTCTGTTTAAGTCCACTCTTCCGGAAACGGGAGCGGTGACTGAGCGTCTTTGCTGAGTTGATGCACCATTTAGACTGGGCACAGTGTACTTGTCCTGAGCAGAAACAGCAGAAGTGACTGAACGATCAGTAAATCGCATTTCAGGAAGAGTATCAAAGCCTTCATCGACGATCCACTGCTTCTTCTTGGGAGAAGGCTCAAGAGAGGGCTCAAATTGTGAGGTTTCCGCATCACGAATTGGAGAAGAAATCGCTGATAAAGGTTCAGTTACTGGGACGGGGCTGGAGTCAAGCACTGAGGAATCCTCGTCCACATCTGACGCCAAAGACTCAGGCAACGACACCTCTTGACTTTCACGCATATTGGTGCTTTTTATTGAGCTTTCGTCCTCATACGCACCGAGGAATGACGAGAAATCAAATTCAACATCAGACACTGCACCAGTCTTATCAGAGCCAGCGGACATGTAGCGTTGTCTTGTCGACTGTATTGAAGCGGGGGTCTTGAGAGGTTCGTCAAACATATTGTCGTCAGGCTCTTCTTCTAAGCTCTGCATAGGAATTGGAGGAAGAGGGTGGTTGGGGTTTGAGGTGACTTGGGCTGAGTATACGCTTATTTCATTGGAGTTGTTCCATTCGCGATGAATCGAAGCGATATAGCTCTCTCTGATGAATTGAGGAGCTTCTTTGGTGATCTTCAGTAAATGACTGTTAGAACTCATAGCATTTTCAAATGCGCTGCTGTTGAGTTGTAATTGTAAAGTGTTTGATTTCGCCAAGGCAATAGCATGAGGGCTGCGTTCATGGTACGTATTCGAGGTAGAAGTTGGCTGTACGCCTGTTGTTAGCGGCTGAAACAGCGTATTAATCCCATTTTCAGTATTATCCCTGTTCAATTGACAAGAAAGAAGTTCTTCCAGACGTGAATAACAATTGCAATCAAGATCTGCGCTGAAATTACTCCTGGCCGGACTGTGTTAGCTCTGCTCTAAGCATGCACAACGCGCTTAGCACGAATACCGAGTCTGTTAACGTACCATTTTGTGCTTTCAGCACTGCGATTGTTCAGACAGACACTCACGGTCAGACTCCGATCTATGTGCTTGCCTGTCTTCTCTAGATGCTGATCCGGTATTATCGCCATCAAAGCAAAGGCAAAGCAATCAACAAACAACACGCTTTCTTGACGCGACTTGACATGAGTTTAAGACGAGAACTTGTCCGAGGCGCGTTAGTTGCTGCTCGGGTACAGGTTTAGGGTTGTTCCTGGTCCCTGCAGCGCCGTTTTGACGCGCTTGGCCGTACGCGTCCTGCTCGCGTACGAACAAATGTGTGTTTACATTAGTTTGCCTGTATTTGTGTGCGTTGTTTATTGTGCGGTTTATTAGAATGAGTAAGTGCTACCGTATCTGCTGCTGCTACAGACTACTCAGACTCATTTTACTGCGGCATATCAGCGTAGCAGGTCTTTAAATAGGACACCAGCTGCGTGGAATCCGCGCACAGTAACGGCTCATCAGCGCCGCTCAGCCGTGCCTCAAAGACTGCTTTGACAATTCTACAACAATAGCTGTTATATCGTAAGAAGCTGTGTATTACATATCTGTGTACCATCCTCATTAATCATTCTCAGCCTCTGTCTAATTCTTCTTCTTCTTCTTCTTCTGAGCCTGCCGCTGTAATAGTAAATCGTCCAAAACAGAGCCCACCTTGCGCTTCTTAGCATCAGCATATCCAGCTGCTTTGCTGTGACCTCGCACTCCAATCGAATTCCTGCTCTCTTCTTCGTCGTCGTCACTTTCAGCTGCTAGATTCTTCGACATTTGTGGTCTTGGTGCAGCTTCTCTTAAAGCCTTCTTCTGAATCTGCTTCTGCATAAACTCCATTGTCTTTCTCTGTCGATACGAGGTTGCTTGCATACCATTTGTCTCTACTGTAGTGGAGTCCTGCGAAGCAGGTGTTCCAATACCGCCTCTGTATCCTGTATTAGTAAATCATTCGTATACAGCAAAATGAGATCCTACCTTCCCACTATTACAGTGTACTTCTTTGCAAATTCCAGCTCCTCATTCATGCCGCTATCTTCTTTTTCCAAAACTTCTTTCTGCTGCTCTTCACCGACGGCGCCACCGCTGTGCTGGCCAGCGACATTGTGTCTGCGCTCTTCTCCTTTGTCTCCTGTGCGATGATCGTTTCCTGACTGCCTGTTCGACTGAGCGACGCCATTTCGCCCTTTGAAACCACTTCCGAGTCCTCCGCCAGTGCTGCCAGTG
The DNA here is from genome assembly GCA_030572775.1 of [Lipomyces] yamanashiensis. NCBI lineage: Eukaryota > Fungi > Ascomycota > Lipomycetes > Lipomycetales > Lipomycetaceae > Myxozyma > [Lipomyces] yamanashiensis. The sequence continues at coordinate 150,875 of JAJMBS010000027.1, forward strand.
CCCGCTTCTTCTCCTTCCTCTGCTGAATCTTCTCTGCCGCGTACGCTCCCGCGACGCACACTACCATGCACAGCACCATTGTTGTTCTTGCTTATCCTAATATCAGAACCGTTCGATGATGGTTTTTCGTCTAACCAGGACGCGACAAGTGCTTTAGATTGAGCGATCGATACAGCAAAGCGAGACGCAAGCAGTGCTGAATCACTCATCTATCGGTGTCTTTGTCTCGCTTCAGACTTCTCTTATCTGCGGCGACAAGCTGTTCAGTTTTATCTGTACTGCGTGGTTTTTTGCCCGTCTGTGGCGCTTTTAGCGCCTGCGGATCATTGAGTGTGATGTAGTGGGTTTTGTACTGGTTTATATCTAGAAGACATACTTGTGGATTTATCTACACTAGCTAAATAGGAAAGAGTTGTTTATGAAGCTAGGAATAAAAAATTGATTAATTACGGGCGCATACATGCAACAAAGTAAACACATCTGAACCTGAGTATACCAAACAAATTGCTTATGTTTGCGATAACAAGTTCATGCTCAAACAGCTACCACCAGATACCATGCTAAACACAGTGAAAAAGCCTTATACACGTCACAAGTCAAAGGCAAAAGAAGCTAATACAAAACTGTTGGCAAGCCGGGTATGCTGACGTGTCGAGCTCCATTGGAAAAAAATAATTGAGACACAGTCAACATGATCCATGTTATGGCCTTACATTTACTCATCCTTCATATCATACACTTAAAGTCCAAACATTACATTATCGTACATCCACTCTCCGGCGGGTCATCTGCAGTTCGTTGTAAGCATGGCGAATAACGAATAAAGAAGAAAGAAAATCGCAAAAACCAACCTTTTGACTTCGCACTGAGAGCACATCTCGCAGCCTCCGTGAAACACTCATTCACTCCTCTATTCTTCTTAGCTGAGCATTCCAAATATCTCAAAGCGCCAATCTTCTGTGCAACAGCGAGACCTTCGTCATAGCTTATATATGACTTCTTAGCGCTGGCAGCGAGAGCAGCAGGCGAGCCCGAAGCTGCTGCAGACGACTGGGGGGCATCTGGATCGGTAGCTGCACTGCGTAAGTCGCACTTGAGAGCAACTAAAACTAATTTCACTCCTTGACAGTGTTCAGCAATCTCAGATATCCATTTCGTTTGGACGTTTTCCAAGGAGTCGCGGGAGTCGATCTGTAATCACTTGTCAGTTTCATATTCGTAGAATATTTGCAAAAATACAATAAAATATGCAACAGATCAGGAATCCTACACTAAAACAAAGCATAATTGTGTGGGTATCGGTGTATGACAATGACCGTAATCTATCGAACTCCTCCTGACCTATATCGAGCTATTGTTAACACCATCGATATAATGGATCAGAGAAGTAGAATACATACCAGCGGTATCCCAAAGCGACAACTGAACAGCAGTACCATCAACAAATATATCATGCACGTAATTCTCAAACACAGTTGGCTCGTAGACCTGAGGAAAGTAGCCACGCGTAAACACGTTCAGAAGTGAGGTCTTTCCACAAGCACCGTCGCCCAAAATCACGATCTTTCGCGACACTGCCACAGTCAGCAATAATGACAGAATAAGCACACAAGAACAACGTACTGGGCTTTTTTGCACTGCCGCATAAAGGCATTGTGACTGGTATATCTCAAAGGATTATGATCCGCTAATGTGGTGAGCAACTGCTTGAAGAACGACCTGACCGACTTATCAAATTGACAACAACTATTCTAAGCACAGTCTTCGTATTATCTTCGTCTGAATCCCAGAAAACAAGTCGCAGACGCTGAACAGCAGCAGAAAAAGCACTCCAGATATCCTGAATGCCCACTGTTGTCTATCCTGAGTCCTGTTATGTGTTCAGTTCGTGTTGAAACCAGTCAAGGGTCTGGTGGCGCAAATAAAGTTTACAGTCATGTGATCTAAAAATTTATTGCGGACGGAGTCCAGAGTGGCATTGGACAGACAGCAAGTATACTATCTTGATTCTTTTCTAGAGTTGCATCTACAGTTTGATTTCAATTGCAATATATAATGGCTGAAGAAGTTAAGCCAACTGATGTCACGGTCGAGGAAGCTGCTGCTACTCCTTCGTCTGTCGCCGACGCTCTCGAGAACGTCGTACTCGGGTGAGTCACCTCAATTCGAGATCAGAGGATTAATGATCGATCAGACTGGAGGAAAGTGCTAACAGACGACAACAGAGAGGACGGACAGCCCCTTTCGAAGAAGGCATTGAAGAAGCTTGAGGCTGCGCGTGAGAAAGAGCGCAAGAAAGCTGAGAAAGCTGCCAAACTTGAGGCGGAGAAGGCCGCAAAGGAAGCCAACGAAGTCGTATGTGCAATTGCATACAGTATTGTGCCTTCAGATTGCTAACATTGTCTAGGATTACTCGGTTGGAAAGTATGGCAAGATGCCTCTGATCCAGAGCTCGGTGAAGACTGGCGTTCCCCGGATCCAAGTGTCGAGCCTCGACAAGTCAAAGGCCGGCACCGAGGTTGTCTTCCGTGCTCGCATTCACACCTCGCGTCTCCAGGGAAACAAGATGTGCTTCTTTGCTTTCCGTCAGCAGGACTCTTTGATTCAGGGTCTGCTTGTTGCCAACAAGGACGCGATCTCAAAGCAGTTCATCAAGTGGGCAGGCAGCATCTCGCTCGAGAGCATTGTGCTCGTCCATGGTGTCGTCGTCGAAGCGCCCGATCTCATTCGCTCGGCTACCGTTCAGGATGTCGAGATACAGGTCACCCAGCTTTTCACAATCGCGGAAACTCCCAACCAGATGCCAATTCTGATTGAGGATGCGTCTCGAAGTGAAGCCGAGGCTGAGGCTGCTGGTCTCCAGGTTGTCAATCTTGACACCAGACTTAACTCGCGTGTCATTGATCTGCGTACCGTCACCAACCAGGCGATTTTTAAGATCCAGTCTGGCGTCTGCACTTTGTTCAAGGAGTACCTTCTCAGCCTAAATTTCACCGAGGTTCACACACCCAAGATGATGGGTGCTGCCTCCGAAGGTGGTGCTAACGTTTTCAAGATCAAGTACTTCAACACTGAAGCTTTCTTGGCCCAGTCGCCTCAGTTCCATAAGCAGATGCTTATTGCTGCCGACTTTGAGCGTGTGTTTGAGATTGCGCCAGTTTTCCGTGCCGAGGACAGTAACACTCACAGACATATGACTGAGTTCGTCGGTCTCGATCTTGAGATGGCTATCGAGGAGCATTACGACGAGGCAATTGATGTTCTTGTTGGTCTGTTTAACTACATTTTCACTGGTCTACAGGAGCGTTATGGCCGTGAGGTTGCTCTTGTGCGCAGACAGTATCCTGTTGAGGAGTTCAAGTTCCCCAAGGATGGAAAGATGGTGCGTATTCCTTTCAAGGAGGGAATTGCCATGCTGCGCGAGGCCGGTCGCGATCTTCCCGAGCTCGAGGATCTCAACACAGAAAACGAGCGATTCTTGGGCCAACTGGTTAAGGACAAGTACGACACCGACTTTTACATTCTCGACAAGTTCCCTGCTGCCGCGAGACCTTTCTACACAATGCCCGACCCCGAGGACCCCAACTACTCCAACTCGTATGATTTCTTCATGCGCGGAGAGGAAATTTTGTCTGGAGCGCAACGTATCCATGACGTCGATCTGCTCAAGAAGCGGATGACCGACCTTGGTCTGAACCCTGCCGAGCCCGGATTCAAGGACTACATTGATGCGTTCCAGTACGGTGCTCCTCCCCACGCTGGAGGTGGAATCGGTCTTGAGCGTGTTGTCATGTTCTTCCTTGATCTGAAGAACATCAGACGCGCCAGTTTGTTCCCGCGCGACCCTCGTCGTCTGCGGCCATAAACGGAGCGCCGTTGCTAGATTAAGATACATACTATAAGCAATAAATGAAATACTACAAGATGCAGTCCTTTTTTTTTATTAATAAATACAATTAATAATATAACACTATTAGAAAGAAGCATATAATTCAGGCACACAATAGACTTAAAAGTCTATTTTAAGCGTACGCGTGAGTGGAATGCGGCTTCTTCCATTCTTCAAACAAAGCGGCTCCTGTTCTGCTACTCCTGGCTCTGCTCTTTTCCCATTGCAACCTCGTTCTTGAGTGTCTGCACTTCCCACTGCATCAGACTTCTCTGCTGGAATGGCATTGCTTGGTCTGCATAAGAAGCGCGCCAAAGAGACGCGTCCGCGGTCCGATCTGGCCGCGTCGACGTCGCAGCTCGCGCTCGACGCGACCAACAACGCGTCGCAGAGCGACCTCGGAGCGAAGGAACAGCCGCCTAAGGCCATTGCCGTTGATAAGAAAGAGAATAAAGAAACTTTGAAGAAGCAGAATTATCAGATTGCGAAACAAATGCAGCCTATCGCGCAGCAGCAGGATCCCAGAGGAGGCGCTCCGAACCAAAATACTGATCAGAAACCAGGGTCAAACCAGAAGCCAGCACCGCAGTATCCTTGGTCACGAAGACCTATCGCAGGGTCTGATTCTCCTTTTCCTCGATATGGACATTCTACGAACAAAGTTGCTACTAAACAAGGTCAGATTATGGTGTTTGGTGGATTGAGAGGCGCGTATCCTAAGAACGACCTCTGGATTATGGACTCAGGTACGCGTCTTTTTAACTGGCAGATGCTTTGAGATTGTGTTTATACATATATTGCGCGATCTAGTTTATGTTTAGCATTTGACTAGTATCGCGTTTCATATCTGCTCCACTTAGCACCCCAATCATGAAACGCGCATCTGAACACGCGTACTAACTATTTCATATTTTAGATTCATTAACCGCGAAACAGCTGCAAAAATCCAACGATCTTGTTTCTCCTCGATGCGGACACGCGTCCGGGTTGATTGGAAATGCGTTTCTTGTTTATGGAGGTGATAATCGTTTGAACTCGACTAACCCTCTCGACGATAATCTATATCTGTTCAACATCTGTACGTGTCTATATTTATGTCTTTTTCAATCCCAAAACTGACTTTACCAGCCTCTATGAAATGGACACAGGCGGAAACGACTGGAGTTAAGCCGGGTGGCCGATATGGTCATTCCTTGAGTATCATCGGAACCAAAGTCTACGTGTTTGGCGGCCAACGCGACGACCACTTCTTCAACGACTTGTTCTCATTCGATCTTAGTAAAGGTATATCTATACTCACTATTTGTGTAGAAACACATTGCTAATCACGTACTAGGCTCTGAACCTTCTCATTGGGAACATGTTCGTCCTGTGAACAATGTTGCCCCTTCACCTCGTACGAATCACTCTATGGTTGTCTTTGGCGGAAAACTGTACCTCTTTGGCGGAACAGATGGACGTAACTGCTCTAATGAGACATGGTGTTTTGATCCGGTTGAGAGTATTTGGATCAATCTTAACTGCGTTGGGTATCTGCCGCAATCATGCGAAGGTCACGACGCGTCGATTGTGGGTGACTATATGTATATCTATGGAGGTCGTGCGTCTGATGGACGCGATATGGGCTCTCTTTCGAGTTTGAAGATTTCTACCGGACGTTGGTACACCTTTCAGAACATGGGACCTGCGCCGAGTCCTAGATCTGGTCATTCGATGTCTGTTGTTGGAACGCGTGTGTTTACTCTGGGAGGACAGCCGGGCAATGGAACGTCTGATGATTTGAGTTTTGCTTATATACTTGATACTGCTAAGATCAGATACCCTCCTGAGAAATCAACCGGCTCGGCTCCTCAGCAGCAGCAGCAGCAGCAACGATCTCAACATCCGCCTCAAAAGCAGAGAATGGAGCAACCAGGTCAGCAGCGGCCTTATGCTGAGAACCATGCCCGTTCAATGTCTCCCCGCGACCAGCAGCAATACCAGTCACAATCTGATCCTCGTCGTCAACAGCAGCCGAAGAGAGGTATGATGCAGCAGCCTTACGTTCGGCAATCGCCGCAGCAAGGCGGTATGGTATTTCCATTGCCGCCGTATAATACTGGTTTGAATTCGGATACGCAGCAGCAGCAACAGCGGACTGATCCTGAGCGTCATGAGTTACGCACGCAACGTAGCGCGCACAAGTTGGGCGGCCCATCGCCTTCGCAGCGTGACATGACCAGCAAGGAGACCTCATCTTCGCGTCCCACTGGCCGCGACTCTAACACTCTACAAGGCTTCCAGCGTTCTGCCGCGCCAGAACATACTCGTAACGTTTTCTCTGGACCAGCCCAATCCAGTGTTAAGTCGTCTCCAATTACCGTTCCAGTGGCATTTCCTGATCCTGAGGCTCCACCCGCTGCAGTAAGCACCGCGTCGACTGCCATGCCATCGCCATTCGTGCCAGCACAACAGCAGATGAGCCCCGAAACAATGTTTTCTCATCCTCGCCGCGCACCAACTCCGCAGTCAGCTGGTACCACGCCCGTTCTCTCTCCGCACGCGTCGTTCGATGGGAAGTTTGCAGCAGCGGGGATTAGTAGCGCTGAGTACTCTGAGCTAGAGAGATTGCGACGCACAAACAAGTGGCTTGAATCCGAGCTTTTGGTCGCGCGACAGGCAGGCTACAAACCCACTGGTCCGAATGATTTTGCGTTTAGCAAAGATGACGCAGTCGAGACTAAGAAAGAGATATTGTTTGTACAGGCTTTGTTGGCGATGAAGGCCGAGATCCAGAATATCCAGAAAAACACGTATCAGCGAACCACCGAGGCGAGCGCGAAACTAACCGAGGTTGAAGAGCAGCGTGATGCTGCGCTGAGAGAGATTGAAGAGCTTAAGATGATGCAGATGCAGAGTTCGCATGGCCTGTCGTCAGACGAAGCTGCTGTGCAAGCTGCTGCGGGACGGGCAGCACAAGCTGAAGCGCGCGCTCGTGAGCTTGAGGAGCAACTTGACGCTGCTATCGCGGAACACACGCAGAGTTTAACACAGCTCGAAAGCGCACGAAGTCAACTAACTGATGCGACATTGCAAGTTGATCAGCATCGCGAGATGTTAGATGCCAAGCACGAGGAGTTACTTGCGAAGCATGATGAACTTGAAAGAGGAAACTCTGCGTTTGTAGAAGCGCAGAAAAGGATTCAAAACCTTGAGAGCCGGACTGTTGATGTCGATTCTGAGATTCAGCAGCGTCGGGTCGAGCTTGAGAATGTGTCGAGTCAGAATGAGAACGTGGCTGCTGAACTTGCCGATACTCGCTCTCAACTTGAGGCGATGCAAAATGAGCTTGAGAGTAAAGAGTTGCATATTTCTGCGCTCAAGAGCCAGGTTGATGAGTTATCTAAGCAAGCGCAGAATCTACCAGATGTAGAAGAGATTAAGCATGCGATTACAGACTCAACCCGCCGTGCCGAGTCTCTCCAAAAACAACTCGAAACCACCCGTTCCGCCAAACTCTTAACCGAGCAAAAACTGAAATCTTCTCGCACCGAACTAGCAGATTATCAAATCCGACTGGAAGACGCCGAGAGTAAGATTGAGGAATTGATGAGTCAGAATGAAGAGCTTAGCGCTGAGGTTGAGTCTGCGAAGAATGCGATGATGTCGCGGTTGAATAAGTTTTTGGGCGCGAATGTGAATGCGACTGAGGTTTGAGAGTTGTAATTGTGTAATTTTAATTGGGCAGTTTTTGTTCTTGTGATTTGTGAAAGTTGTTTATGAATATATACGTCTACAGTCTAAGCATTTATAGACTGCTAAATGTAGAACAGCCTTACATTGTATACTCATGACTTCAAAAGCAATGCTAACTGCTAATGCTCTTCGCTGGTCGTTTCTGTGACTTTCCCTTATTCTCTAAACTCTCCAAACTTTTATACAACACTGAGTTCACTAGCTTGCGCACTTCAATAGCACCATTACTAGCAAACTCAACAAGTTTCGTCATCATCTCGCCTTCCAAGGACTCGGCTTCGCTATCCTCATCTTCAATCCAGAAACCCGTGATCTCATCCCGACTCGACATCGCGCTAATAACCGCTCGCGCTTCAGCTTTATCTGTATAATGACTGTCGAGATCCAGTGTGATTTTTCCGCCTTGTTCGATTTTGACAGCGCACGCAGTGACGACGTCCAAGACTTCGATTCCAGCATCGACGAGTGCAGCGCCGGCGGTTGTAACGCACGCAGCAGCTACCTGTTTGACAAATGTTTTCGACTCTGGAGGACCTGAAATTACTACTATCGACACATTTATCCCGGATTTGGGATATTGATCTAATCTGATTGTGGGGACAAGCGAAGCGTATACGAAATCTGCCAGGTTTTTCTCTTGATCTGTTTCAAATCCTAGACCTTGCTGGATACCTAAACTATGTGCGTCTGATGATACCGGGAGAAACTTCACATCAACCATCAGCTTCGCCGACGAAGAAAAAGATCCTCTCTGAGGTTTTGGTCCATTTATCAGAACAAGGATTTTATGTTGTTGATGCTCGAGATATGCTGAACCTGACGCATCAGGTAGTAACGACGTTCTCAGGTAGATCTTCTTCGCGATACTCGGCTCTACTCCCAAGTGAAGTGGGGGATCCGCATAGGTTATCGGCTGTGCTGTAGGTGGAACAAGAATTCGCCTCCTATCTGACATATACATCTTATCTATTCTGAGCTTGAAACGGTCTTGAAGGGGATTGTTTGAGATGAGATCAACTTCACTGAAAAAACTGAGGTGAGCCGCACGATGTAGAAGTTTAATATTACATAAGTACTGAGTAATATATGAAATTTATGAGAGAGAAATTTCATTAGTTAGAGATTATTGGGGTATCCTTTTATCCCAGTTTCGACCAATTTCCAGTACTTTGGCGTCGTTCTTTTTCGTTCTCGTTTTCCAAACTTCAAAACCACCATAAAAGAAGCAAACAAAGCAATACTGATAACGCCCATCTCTACAAACGCATTCTTATATCCCTGATTCTCAATCCATGGAGTTACAGCATATCCGTATCCAAACGCCATTGTACATCTGAGAATATTCACAGCCATTAAAGTTTCTCCCGAGAGTTCCTTGTAGCTGTCGATCATGTAGGAGAGGACAATTGCGCCGGCTGTCGACATTGCGAATCCAAGCATCGCCATGCTAAACACAAGACCAAACCAATGAACCTGATTATAAGCTCCTATACCCCAAACAAACATTCCAGCTGGTGGAATAATGCAGAGAGCTACAGCAGCGTATAAACGGAATTCGGATTCTCGAAATCCGTGATTGCGACGTGCAAGGCGAATGCAAATGCGATCATTTATCTCGCCGCCCCAGATAGCTCCAATCAGGCATCCAATAAATGGGGAGATATACGTGAGTCCGACTTTTGATGAAGAGAAGTTATATGGTGGTGCAGTGAAGACGACGGAGGCGGTAGCGTTCATTGAGGAGAATGCGCAGACTGCGACTCCGTGGTAGAGGCCTACCCAGATGATGAGAGGCAGTGACCAGGCAACGACAAATGGTCGGATTATAATTCGGAAAGACTCGCTTGGTTTTCCAGGAATAATGCGGTAGAGAGCTAAAGAGCTGAAGTATGATCGGCGAGGCGAGATTTGGATTGGAGCGGATACTGGTATTGACTTCTCGTTGTCCTCGATCGGAACATTAATGGTTGACGAATCATAGTCAGCAGCAGCTTCAAAAGACGAATCTCTGTAGTACATTGTCTCCTCCATAAAGAAAAAGCAAAGAAGACAGGTGCCTGCGCAAAGAATTGCACACCAGTACATGACCCATTGCCATCCCATGCTTTGGTTTATGAATCCATTACATAGCGGAGCAAGGTATGCGCCTCCGCTGAGCATGAGCAAGTAAAGACCTAATTGTCGACCTCGCTGATGAGTGAAAAACAAATCGGTAATGCTAACTTCGCACAAACACTCGATAGGAGCACCGACAAGACCCAGTAAAATGCGCTGCACGATCCAAGTTGCGTATGAGGTTGAGTATGCAGTCCAAGCAGAGATCGCGCCAGTCAGTGCCAGACTGAGGATATAACTGCCACGTCTGCCAAATGTTAGACCAAATGGTTGCCATACAAGACATCCCCATCCGAAGAAAAGCAGCATTGTCCCAGTTCCCGAGTTGAGATCCGCGACAGAGAGACCGGTGGCAGCTGAGACGTCTGCGAGTATTGAATAGACACCCGCACTAGACCATCCGACGATAAATGTGTAGAGATGCACGAGGGCCATGGTACGCCATTTGCGAGATGCAGGCCAGTTGAGGGGATCCTCTGGATCAGACGAGGGTCTTGGGACGGGTATTATCTTTGTGGAGGAGGTAGAGTTGCGGAGGTCCACTAGATGGACGGTGCCTGGGATTGCTGTTCTGTCAATGTGTAGTTCCGCCATAGCTTAAACAGCATCTAGATCATAAATAAAGCAGATATAGAACGGAGTGAGCGTAGGTTATGTATAATGCAGACATGGTGTCTGGTGGACGTCCGTGGTCCGAGAAAGACAGAGCAGAGAAGAATGACGCATTGTAGCGGGTTTAAGTCTTTCAGGAAATAGAATTGAATGCGATATTGCGCAATGACGGGTTTTCCGAGGCGAACTGGCTGAGTTTGCGCCAAGCAGAGAAAGAGAAAGAGAGCAGAAATGACAGCGAACGAAGAGAGTGCGGTCCGCGCTCAACCGGAGAGTTGCAGCTAGCCGAGATGGGGAACTAGTTGATGAGAGTAAAAGATATTGGATATTATATAATAGACAATTGATAATAAATAATAGAAATAGAAATAGTAATAGAATGGTATAAACAGAAGAAAGACAGCAAGTGTCGATATTACAGTGAAGAATAGGCGAGCGTTCAAGCCACCATCTTCCTCGACTCGAGTCAAGCCAGACAGCCGACTTCCCCACGCTTTTAATGCTTTGGGATGTTTCTGGCGGGTTTCCCTCGTCCGTGTTGATATCAGTTCAGATATTGGTCGTTTAGTCAGAAATTAGTAGGATGTGTTAGTTGTGGTGAATGTGAGCAGAGTGAGTGTTGCCTATTTAGTATGTTTAGTTGTAACGTAGTTCCAAAGTGAGCGGCCCACTACATCCCAAAATCCAGTACGCAGCATATATTACGCAATATCTCAACAACCACAAATGTCATCGCTTTCAAAAGAGGATAGAATTCAATTAGCTAAATTAGCTATTCAGCAAGACCAGTTTTAAGGTGTCCGGGACACTGCAAAGACCTACGACGCGGTCTTCGCTACTTTGCGTGCCTGACGTGCCGGAAGACAAGCACGACGCGATTGTCTGTCCAATTCAAGGCGGCTTATCGATTTAGAAGAGGAGACACCAGATCGGCGCATCCTGGACTTGGATTTACGAGGAAACCCTCCAACTCTCAAAGATGTTGCGACTATGGCGAACTACATTCTCGTAGCCAAGTGCAAGTGCAAGGTCGACAAAAACTGGCCAACGGGGTTCATTAAGCACCATCCGGAGCTCAAAACGCGCATGAATCGCAAGTACGATCTTTAAAGAGCACAGCAGGAAGATCCGGAGGTCATTCGTCGATGGTTCGAGCTCGTACGCAATACTCGAGCCAAGTATGGAATCCAGCCAGACGACGAGTGGAATTTCGACCAGACCGGCTTCATGATTGGAGTTATTGCATCAATGTTGGTTGTAACAGGTTCAGAGAGACGGAATCAACCTAAATTGGTACAACGAGACAATCGAGAGTGTGTTACGGCTATCCAAGCTGAAGGAGCGCTCCAGCTTGTCACGGAACGCGCTGCTGAGGGACGAAGTCAAGGCTCTAAAAGCAGCCTCAGAAGCCGCACCCAAGCGAAAGCAACGATCAAGAAGGCGAATTCAGAAAAATGGGACTCTCACGGCTCTAGACGTATCAATTTCTAATGAACAAAGGGACGCTGATGCACAGATTGGACGGGAAACAGTTGCCGCGCAGCCTGGAGAAGTGGGAACTGCACCGCGAAGAAGGCGCTGTGGATGCTGCAGAGAACCCGGTCATCGAATTGAAACCTGTCCAGTATGTTTACCAGATAGTAGTGATAATGATTCTGAATTATCTAGTTGATTGATTGCGGTGTTGTTGAGATATAATGATGTAAAGAGTTTTACAGGTTACAAGTGAGCGCTTGACCCGGGTGCGCAGGTCACCCGTGAACTACGCTAATGCTGTTTGTTTGCTTGTTTGCTTAAATCTATTATACTATAGAGAACTCTCTGGGGTAATAATGCTGTTGAGTAACTACAGAGTGTTGATGGACAATAGTTAACAGTATTTACAAGATAGTAAATCAATTATCAACTATATCAGTATTAACAAAAATATAAAGACAATACAATGAATAATGAAGTTGATAAAAAAGCACATAACATGTACATTATTAGATATTACTGGATACAATACAGGCACCTCATCAATAATGCTTTAGGCAAAATCGCTGCAACTCTTCTGTCCTAATAATACTGTCAACTAGAATAGTAGTATATTACTAACACAATAGATGCACAATTACTAATCTGACTCGCAGTGTCATTACAGCGAAATGCGATAGTTCTGTTTCTTTGCCCACTTGATATCGCTGTGAATATACCGAGTATTTGTAAACAAGTGTGTAAATATAACCAAACAGTGCCATTACTGTATAAAAAGCATATAAAGTAGTAATAATAGAGTATCGTGAGTAAGAATAAGTGATGTATTACATAACTACGGCGACCAGTCGGCGTTGGCGGATTTGGCAGCTTCCCCGCCTCGTCGAGTCCGCTGCCCCGCAAAAGACTCTGCAGAAAGCCCCGTGTTTGCTAGGTTTTCTGTGCTTGTCTTGTATTTAATCTCAGAGTGCTGCTATTTCTTGTTTGCAGTTTGTTTGTTTGATAGACTGAAATCTGCTTCGTTGTTCAGCTAGAAGAGTCAACCGCATTTGCCGAGGTTAATTGGACTTCTACTTATCTATATCTTCTTATCATTACTACAAAAATGGTCCAACTGACTGGTGAAGAAAGTGAGCGTACTTCTTTATCATCCTATCAGATACTCAGTGCTAACATCTCAGTCGCCAAACACAACACCAAAGACTCCTGCTGGGTCATCGTCCACGGCAAAGCCTACGACGTGACTGACTTCCTCCCCGAGCACCCCGGCGGCCAGAAAATCATCCTCAAGTACGCAGGCAAAGATGCCACTAAAGAATTCGATCCTATACACCCCTCAGATACCCTCGACAAGTATCTTCCCCAGGCGAAGCATCTTGGTGTCGTCAACATGCAGACCGTCGAGGTGGACACCGCCGAAGAGGTCATCGACGACGCCGAGAAGGCTCGTCTCGAGCGCGTCAATCTCATGCCTCCTGTGTCGCAGTGCTACAACTTGCTCGATTTTGAGGATGTCGCCCGCCAGACTATGCGCAACGCTGCCTGGGCGTATTACTCCTCGGGCGCTGACGACGAGATTACTCTGCGTGAAAACCACGCTGCCTTCCACAGAATATGGTTCCGCCCGCGTGTGCTCGTCGACGTTGACAATATCGACCTCTCGACCACCATGCTCGGCACCAAATCCTCTGTCCCGTTCTACATCACCGCTACTGCGCTCGGAAAGCTTGGAAACCCTGAAGGTGAGGTCGTGCTCACTCGCGCGGGTTATCGAGAGAACGTAATCCAGATGATTCCCACTCTCGCTTCGTGCTCGTTCGACGAGATCGTCGACGCAAAGCAAGGCGACCAGGTACAGTGGCTCCAGCTCTACGTCAACAAGGACCGCGAAATCACAAAGAAGATTGTCCAGCATGCCGAAGAGCGCGGATGCAAAGCACTCTGGATCACCGTCGATGCGCCTCAGCTCGGTCGTCGCGAGAAGGACATGAGATCAAAGTACGACGAGCAGGCTGCTCAGGTGCAGTCTGACGAGAGCACCGTTGACCGCTCGCAGGGAGCTGCTCGTGCTATCTCGTCTTTTATTGACCCTGCTCTCAGCTGGAAAGATATTCCCTGGTTCCAGAGCATCACAAAGATGCCTATCGTTCTTAAGGGTGTTCAGCGTGCTGAGGATGCTATCAAGGCTGTCGAATACGGCGTCGACGCAATCCTATTGTCTAACCACGGTGGTCGTCAGCTTGACTTTGCTCGACCTGCGATCGAGGTTTTGGTCGAGGTCATGGCTGCTTTGAAGCAGCATGGCTACGAGGACAAGATCGAGGTCTACATTGACGGTGGAGTGCGTCGTGGAACTGATATCATCAAGGCTCTTTGTCTCGGTGCAAAGGGCGTCGGAATCGGTCGTCCATTCTTATACGCCATGTCTACATATGGCGAGACCGGTGTTGTGCGCGCGATCCAGCTGCTCAAAGACGAGCTCGAGATGAATATGCGTCTTATTGGCGCGACTTCGATTGACCAGCTTAATCCTTCATTTGTTGATGTAGCAAGTATCAGTGCGCATTCGAGCGTGCCGGTTGATAATCTTTCGAACCAGGCTTATGATAAGCTTGTCACGCCTCCGTTCAAGTCCAAGTTGTAATAGTGCGATGCTGTTGGCTGGAATGCTAGTGTTGCTTGAAGAGTTTAGTCTCATGAGGAGTTTGGGTTGAGTACATCTGCCTGTTTGTTTGTTTATTAGATAGATACAATATATGATACTGAATATATTGCACTCTGTATTCCATAATCTCTTACTAAATACAATTACTGTGGGGTAATGCTGGGTGAGTCTGAGTCTCTGTGAGTTCCAGACTCGGCGTGATCAGCAAGCCGCATCCGTCATCGTCCGAGGCGACTTCGCAGCCGCTGCGAGGACACTCTTCTCCCCACAACTGCCATTATACACATATAATACAGAATAAATATACAAACAGGACACAGAAATACACTAAACAGATGCAATAATGCATCACTCACTCGCCTTGCCCCCGAAAACCCCGTCCTCGCTCTCGCTCTCGAGCTGCTGCACTTCACCACCAGCAAATGCATCGCCAGCAGAGGAAGTCCTGCTCGTGCAGTGTCCTCGAGCCCGCCTAATCAGCTTCACTTCTGTTTCTACTCCGTCGGATTTTTTGTCGCCGCCGTCGAAGAAGAGTGTTGTTAACGAGCGTAATGTAGCAAGAGGTATGTATTCACACCATTCTGACGCGTAGAACGCGTCCACAACGCAATGCAACGACTAACGCCTGATGTACAGGTTTATTGAAAATATACAGAATAGCTGCCCATAACAGCACATTTATCCAATGCGGAATTGCTGTTCAACCTGTTCTTAAACGGTATTATTACATTCTTCCCTATTCTTATTATATTAATCCGAAATACCGTAATCGGAAGCGATATATTAAGCCACATACTAGATCCGACCAGAATACTGATTTTGTTATTTTAGTCTTCGATGCTGGCAAGTCTCTCCGAGTAAATTTATTCTGCCATTGCCGACACAGGGGACCTATCTTCGATTAGAAATAGAATCGTATGTATTTCGTTATTTCTGTGCTCACGCGACAAAATCTAACAAGTGAAAGGACTGATACCGAACTTCTTCATCTTCTCGAAACAAATCTCGCCAAAAGCTGTCGTCTACTACAAACTTCCTCATCCTCACCACTTTCAGATGACTCAGCGGTATGGAACGAAGCGCGACCTGGCGAGAAATTCACTGACCCCAGTTCCTTCACAACAAGTCCATCGACGATCTCGCCAAGACGAACTCGAGAAGCAGTGTCACCTTTATTGCTGAGGAACACTAATAAGAAGACGTTTTCGCTGGCTGAAGGGATTGAAGTTAAGAATTCGAAAGAGGAAGCGACGAATAGACGGTTAGTGTTTGATCAAACAACAACATTATCGCGATCATCTGCCAACTCCGTTCTTGATCACAATATCGACGAAGAGGAAGATAAAGAGGATGTCGAGGAAGATAGAGAAGAAGTGGAGGATATACAGAACTTTACTGACCGAGACTCTCAATTCTCCCTCACGACAAGTGATTCTGCTGATGACTTTTCATCGTCGGCCGACAGTATCAGTATCGCTGAGAGCACAGCTTCGTCTACCGCCGATCCAGTTTCTGAGTCTGTGGATAATGAGTGCGATGAGGAAGAACGATCTAGTTTACAACGCACAGCAACACTAAAAGTGACTCCATCCTCACCACGCCGGCAATCTACATCATCTATACACTCACCATCACCTCTATCTACATCGACACCGTCGCGCGATACCACAGCTGTATATTCCGTCCTGAATGATCCAGGATGGTCTGACATGTCCTACGATTTCAACGATTTATCGTGTCAACCGTACGGATTCAGCCGGAGCTATGAAGTCGAATACAACTAATCGAGAGAGCACAACAAGTTGAGAAAGGATATTAAGATATTTGTAATTATAGAAGGGGTTCAATTTTTGTTTCTGCGGATTGGAGTTTTGAGTGTATATTAGGGAATACTGGACTCGGTTTAATTTGCTGGATAAATAGGAGTTAGAAGGATGTATACAAATAATAACTAAGAATTCTGCAAATATATAATCTCAAAAGCACTTGTTACACGTGCCAGGTCTCACTGCCAGGTCTCAGGTCCAAAAAACCGACTCTCAGGAACCGCATACACAGTCGTCAACCCGCACCATCCACACCGGCACTCGACACCGTGATTTCCCACCACGGCATACTAACATTCGTAACCTGCAACGATACGAAGATCAGGATAGCGCAGAGCGCGACACCGGCACTTAACGGCGCTGTTAGGACGAAATTGTGTTTTGTCCACCAGACGAAGTAGTGTCTGCGAATATAGTAGTACATGAACAGAAACGAACTTCGAGACCGGGAGTGTAGTAGGACGGGCATCCCGACTGGAAGATATTCATGCCGGCGATACAGAGAATTGGATTGAAATTCTTGAGTCAGCCGAGATATCTCATGCGCTTCAGATATACCCTTAGATAGTACACCGGCGCAGCAATCAAACAGCTGATTAGAAAAGCTCATTTTAGCATAGGATAGAATGTATGGAACATCTATGCGGAGCCGACGACTCCCCAGACTAAAGTAGCGGCGTAGAGAGTGTTGAGGAAAGGACAGACAAAACGGTTGGCTTGGTCCTGTGCAGAAAGATCGAGGAAGGACATCAACAGGACATTGTACGCGCTAATGGTGGCCAGAGTCTGAATAAGTGTTGCGAGAAGCTGGCAACGGAGAAGTTCGCAAGGTGTAGCTGTTGATCTCCAATCAAGGTCTCTCTGCCTGTGCATCGACGTTCCATCCGTATACGCGACAAATCATGTTCGCGATAGCATGTTCAGGAACCAGATACCCCGCGACAACGATCGCGATAAGGTTAAATCCAAGCTGGTATCCGGTTATGGAATAGATGATTGCGCTGGGAAAGATCAGAAAGATACAGATTGTGACATGACGATGATTGACCACCAAGGCGTATAAGTCGGTTACACAACAACTCCCCCAATTCCAAACCCAAAAGCGAGAACAAAGATGATCATATACCACAATCTGGCAGTTCAGGATATTGCGCCATGAAGCTTACACTGGCATCTCTTGGTAGATTCTTATATTCTTCACATAATCCAACAATAACAAAAATCATGTTGATATTTACTCTTGGATTAAGTCCCAAAGCCGGATGATAGTCTTGATATATAATATCACAACTGCGGTGCAAACCAATGCAAAAGCTGATATGCTGCGGCGGTGTTGATGATGCATCAGAAGTAAGAATAGGGCAAACTGATTTACACAGCTATATACCTCAAATATCAACACCAAAGATCTTATTCCCATCTCAGACCTATATCTCATCTCGATACCAACTCTTCACAAATAAAGAAGCGGGGCAACATCCTGGCACGCCAAGATGTTCCGCATCTGACATTTCTGAGTGAACAACAGCATCAAACAGCGTAAGGACATCAGTACAGACGACAAATCCGCCTTGTTCGTGTAGTTTGGTTGGGGGAAATAAGTGAAGAAGAAGTGAATGTGTCCGTGCTATTTCATAATGAGCACAGAGCACATTATGCTATTGAACAGGAGAATGAGAATTAAATGAGAAGAAGATAAGACGAATGATTGTTTGACTCTGTCGAGGTGCTCGGCATTTGAAATTGAAAAATAAGAAAGATAATGAGTTACTATCTGAAGAGGTGTTTCATGTGAGGGTGTGAAATGAGTTCAGTTGCTGATAAGATACTATTGACTATACAAGCGCATATAAGTGAGTATCAGAACACTGGTCTGTCAGTAGTAGTATTTTGAGAAGCAGTTAGAGATAATTTGTTCGTGTGATAGATGATTGGATGTTGAGAGTATGTAGATATTAACTTGCTGACGATAAGGTATAGACAGTGTGTAGTTCAGCAGAGACTCTCTTCAACTGTAAGCCAGTATCAGTAAACAAAGAGCAGCAAGCCTGAAAAGCGCATACAGGATTATATTCAATCTGTGATACAGAATAACATAACAGACAGTATTTCCTGAATGAGTACTCTAGACTGAATACTTTCAAATAGCGGATATACCGGCATTTGACCATCCGCGTCCTCCCCTGACCGACTGATCTTCCAGTCTAATCCTTGCTCCATCACAAGCAATGCTCATATAATCTTCTCTTTTCTTTCAAGAATTTCCCTCCCGCTCTGCCTGCCTGACTGCCTTACAAACGCAGCAGCAAAAAGCCTATGTCATCTCGTACGAGGAAGACTTTGCCGGCGTTTCGGGAGTTGGCAGATTTAAGGTTCAAATGCCGGTAGCCTTAAACTTCAGAACAATCGCTGGTTGTGAGTGTGGATTATTCTTGTTTGTGATGTTTGGATGTTGTGTGTTGTGTATTTACTGTATAAGTAGAGTGCACATGAACAGTGAATATAAAACAGCATACAAAGCAGCATTAACATTGACAAATTTAGGCCGAACAATCGCAATTATTTCTTCGGCCATTTTCAAGTGCGATTATTAAGCAAAATACTGTGATCAACTATTGTAATTCAGTGGACCAATATTTACTATTCTGCTACTACAGTACTCTTCTACACTACTACTCTACTACTCCACTATTACTTTTGAAATGGCATCAGCTATCATCTGGCCGAAAGAATTCCTCCCCGGAACCACCGACAACTACGTCTCCAACGAAGTGATCGTGAAAGGCATCACAGCCGAGCAGGTCTGGCTGTACCTCAACGACATCTCCAAGTGGGAATCCTACTACAGCAATGCGAGCAAAGTCACTCCGCCTCCGTCTGGGCCGATGCTGAAACAGGGCGATAACTTCAGCTTCTCGACTTTTGGATTCCCGCCGTTGTCATCCGAAGTTCTCGAATCAGTTCCCCCGACGGCAACGACAGCGGGTCGTCTTGCCTGGCGTGCATGGCAAGACGGAGATGAGAACATTGCTTTGAATGTCTACCATGCCTGGCTGGTTGAGAATCTCGATTACGGCGCGGTTAGAATCCTCACGCAGGAGTCCCAGATCGGAAAACCTGCTGCGGAACTGGCGACTGCGAAGCCGAACCCGATGTTGAACGGACACCAGGACTGGCTTGTTAGTCTTGTCAACTACACTAAGGAGAACACCGCTTAGTGCTGCTTAGTACTGCTTCATACTGCTTAATACCACTGCGATCTATGCGAGTGCTGTTGATCTTTGATTATGTGATCAGTGTATAATAAAACATTATTCGCTCTATTATGTAATACTGTAATACATTCTAGTCATTCTAATCAGGAATATTCACTGCATTCACTGAACGTTCACTAAAGTAGACAGTTTTCATCTGATCCTCTGATCTCAGCCCATCTCACTTCATCGCCCCCTGAGCTCTTCCACACAAACCTAATTTCATCTCACTATACTGCTTACTCATAACCTGCGGTTATTCATCAATATAGCACTAAATTGAAGACAAATGTACATAGTATGTATTATAGATTGATGCAAATATACAGTCTAGAAATTTTTGTCCAAAGGATCAATCTTGAAAATCTTATCTGGGTTCAAAATACGCTTAGGATCCCAAGCAATCTTCAACTTTCTCATAGCATCCAAAGTACTCTCACCAAGCTCAATCGGCAGGTATCCTCTCTTTCCGTTTCCAACTCCATGCTCACCGGTGCAAGTACCCTCGTTCGCAAGACCACGCTCAACCATACGGTTCGTGACTTCGCGGACGGTCTCTTCCTGCTCGGGAAGGAAGAAGATGTTTGTGTGGAAGTTTCCGTCACCGACGTGGCCGAGAACGCATGAGATGATTCCGTGCTCGTCAAAGTCCTTGCGAGTCTCCTCAAGTACGTGGCTCAGATTCGAGAGCGGGACAGCAACATCAGTACCCCACATACGGCATTCAGATCCAAAGGTGTCGTATCCATAGTCGAGACAAGCGTAGTGCGCGTTCTTGCGCGCAGAGAAGAGCTCATCGGCTTCAGCAGTGTCCTTAGCCGGGATGAAAGCTTGGCACCCGTGCTTTGAGCAGGCAGCCTTGATCTCGCGCGTAAATTCGTCGAGAACCTTGTCGCTCACACCGCCAACACGGATGAAGAGCGATGGGGTCTCGAGCCATTCGCGGCTGGTCATGCCGGCTTTGTTAATGCACATCATCATACGGTCGTCGAGAAGCTCGAGCGCGGTGGGCTTGATGCCCGCGCGGAAGATATCGGCGACGGTGTCGGTGGTGTTTCTGGTTGACTTGAATTGGGCGACAATGACTTTCTCAAATCGGGGCTTGACATGGATCTTGAGAGTGGCTTCTGTGACAATAGCAAGGGTACCCTCGCTACCAACGAGTAATCCGGTAAGGTTGTATCCAGCAGAGGTCTTACGGGGACGTTGACGGGTCTTGATGATAGTTCCATCGGCAAGCACGGCGACGAGGGCAATCGTGTTCTCCTTCATGGCACCGTAGCTGACGGCGTTGATACCAGACGCGTTGGTCGAAACCATACCACCGATCTGCGCCGACGGAGCGCAGTCTGAGCCCAAAACAAGACCCAATGGTGCAAGCGTAGAGTTGATTTCCGCGTACGGCACACCGGCCTGGACGACGACGTCAAGATCGGCCTCGTGCACGTGCAGGATCTTGTTCATACGTCTGAAGTCGATGCTCACGCCGCCCGGTCGGACCGAGTAGATGTGTCCCTCAAGCGAAGTTCCGGCAGAGTACGGCACAACCGGCACGCTGTACTTGTTGCAGATCTTCATGATGGCCGACACGTCCTCGGTCGAGCTCGGGAAGACGACGGCGCTAGGCTTTTGCTCGTCGCCTGGGGGATGGTGAGTCGCGGCGGGGTTGATCGAGTGCGACTCGATCTCCTCGGTCGCGCTGCTCATGCAGTCGTCACCGAGCACCGCGCGAATCTCAGCAAGCGCCTTCGCGGTCGTCGCGGCATCGGCGTACTTGGGACTCGACAGGAGGTCGAGCGGGGCCGCGGAGGTGGTCAACAGGGTCGCGAGCGCGGCCGGGGTCGCCGCCATCGCCGCATCAGGCTTGAAGAAGTACGCCGCGACGGTAGCGGTCGCCAACGCAGACGCACCCACGTACAGCAATGGTGATCCCTTTACGGACGACGAAGGTGGTGGAGGAGGAGGAGGAAGAGGGGTGGTGGTGGTGCGTGGGGGCTGCGGGGTGGTGTTGGAGCTGTTGAAGCGCAGCTGTGATCGCGAAACGCGACACGCTCGCGACGCGCGGGCGACTGCTCTTATAAAAGTCATTCCTGTGTGCTTGATCCTGCCTCAATAACCCAGACAACACAGTATCTCAAACAAAAAAAACTCGGTAGAGACGAAGAGAAACAAAACTTGAGAAGAAAGTCGATGCCGGGCACGGTTTCTTTTTCAAGCGCGCGTGTGGGGGACAGTTTAGGGTTCTGACTTGCTCAACGCATCCCACACTCTTGGCTGCCCCATCCCGCACTTTCCGGGTTTGCAGCCGGTCACGTGTGGCTTAGTAAGATATTATTTTCTAGACTGATTTGATTCCACAGTCTGATTTGAAGTGTGATACCTTAAGAAGGTGCAATGAGATATCTGTTTCATTGAGATGCTGTGTGTTCTGTATAATCTCTGACAATATTCTCTCTGTTTATTTATATTACTCTGATCAGTGATTTTTGAGCACTTTCAATGTTACAACTGTTTTATTGGAATTAGCTGTGGATATGTATACCACAGAATGCCAACGGCTCAGAAAATCTACTTTATATCCGTCTTGAGCAATAATTCATCAAAGAAAATATAAAAAGTAAAGAGTCGAATACGCACATAAGACAAAACCCACAACCAAACGCGCTTTGTCGTCTTTGTTTCGAGTCTTAAAAAGACCTGAACTCTGAGACATCACAAAAAGATTTCTTGGATAGCATCTCAAAAGTTGAGATCTAAAATATTGCAGTGTACTGAGGTGTTTACTGTACAGTGAAAAACTGTTGTCGTGATATAAAATTATTACAATGAAGAGTGCGTGTATTGATACTGCCAGAAGTCTTACAATATTATTTAAAATATCTTAAAAATGATATTGTGCAATGCTATAGCAACGACAAACCAGATAGACAAACAGACATGAACTTGAATTTTTCACTGACCTTTTTTAAAACATAAAGCAGTTTTAGAAACAACCTGGATTCACAGTATGAAGCATTAAGAATATACCTTGAGTCTATATGAAGAATGTGCTGTATGTGCGAGTAGCATTTAATTGCATCTTCCTAAAAATTGAACCTATATATACCTCAAGGGATAAGTATTAAGAAATGCATGTAAGGCTAGGTCGAGTCAAGCAAATGCATAGAAGAAGTGAGAGACGAGACCACACTACACACACACACACACCCTCCAACACACCCCGCCTCCACATCACTTTACCTCTCTACTTCATTGTATTCTAATACCGCAATCTACACCTCCCTCCTCCACTCTAGAAATCATCACTCATCATTATTACCGAGTGCGGGAATATCTCACGTGACCCCGTCATTAAGTCCATAAGCTAAGTTTCATCCCATATTTTAACATCTCGTCTATTTTTTAGTAACGCATGAAAAGAGGAAGTGAAAATACCGCTGGAAGTTTGACGTGCGTTCAACTCCGAGTATTTTGCAGTCCGGGGTTCAGAAATTCGAGGGATTTGCGATGACGTGAAGAGAAAGGTGTCGCTTTGATTGGCAACATGTGAGCGTTGTCAGTGTGTACTGGCACAGCACTTGCATCTACATCTATAACTACGCATACTCGAAATATAAATAAGAGAAATAGAATTATACTAGAGGTAGAAAGTATGTACAAGATTATGACAAGAAGAATATCCACGCAAGATTTGGTTAACTCACTTATTAGACCGTGTCAAATATCCAGAAAATACCCAACATATTATGAATTCCCACAAAATTACATTAATAATATTAATTAAAATTCATTATCATGAAACAACACCACATATTAAACACTTAAGAAGTGCAAAATAATAAAAAATAAGCAAAAACCAAAACGAAAGCGGAGAGAACTGGCTACAAAACAGCACACGCTTATGAGCGACGCTGTAAAGCCCATCCCTTCAACGCCATGAGGAGCATAATCCAAGCCATCAAAAGCGCAACCGATCCCACCGCAAGGTTCATCGTGAACATGCCATCGAGGCCGTAGTAGATGATTGCGTTGACGACCTGCTCTGACGAGGCAACAAAGATTACACCGCCGGCCATCAAACAGAACGACGTCAGGATTTCGGTCATCGGACGCGCGGGAAGATATGACTTTGGCGGCGAATGATACATTGAGATGTAGGTGATTGCCCGGAAAACAGCACCGATGCACAGCAAGTAACCCCATTGCATGTGGATCTTGGTCGAGAGCTCGGTCGCCTGTTGGTGCTGGCTCATCAGCACGCCAGTGAAGAAGACAGTGAAAAGCGGAAACGGGTTGAACGAGAACAAATACTGTACAGGCTTGGCAGCACGCGAATCAGCCAGTAACAGCGGCGACGAAGACGGTGACGGTGAACGTGCTGCGGACGACGAGAGGGGAACTCCGTTGACGCTGGTTGCCGCTGCTGTGCCGCTGTGCATGCGGCGCCGAGGGATTTTAGAATTGACGGAGGCGTTGAAGAAGCCCCGGACAGCAGATGACTCAAAGAGGAGACCACAGAGGCCGCCGCCGATGTACATGAAGGCGATAGAGACGTGCTGGAGGTCCTTGTGGGACCACTGGCCGTCCTTGTTACCGAGGTGCTCCATGAAGACGTTGGTGATGCCGTAGAAGAAGATGAGTCCAGACTCAATAGTCTCCATCGAGCACGAGAAGAAGCGCGCACCGAGCGACTGGCGCGAGGCAGGCACGGGAGGACGCATGTTCCAGGCCCAGCCAAGGTTAGCGTAGGCTCCGAGGACACGGCCAAAGGTGAGGATACCGAACCAAAAGAAAACCGAGCCCTTGATGAAGTGGGCGAGTAGGCCGTAGATTTTATCGGCCATTCCGAGGTTGGTGGCAGTGACGACTCCAGACATGATCTGGAAGAAGCCGATGAGGATCATGGGTCTGTTGAGCAGAGCAAAGACGACTGAGGCGGCAATGTACAGTGAAGCCAAAAGACTCTCCGGCAGACGCGAGATAGCGCGGCGGACGGGTTCAAAGAATGTAGCGATAGCGTGCTGCACACGGTACTCGATAGAGGATGGATGATGCGGGAGCGAGAGCTTCTCGAGGTCGTCGGCGGTCTCGAGGACGTACTCGCGCGATCCTTCGGCAGAATCAGTGTAGCGGTAGCCAAACTCAGAAGGGTAGTCTTCGGCGTAGTACTCTTCATCCTCGTATCCGTCGAGGGTGACGGATCCGGATCCGAGCGAGGCAGCGTCATGCGATTCGCGGGTTACGTCATCAGAGTTGACGGCAGTGTAGGAGGATACCGGAGAAGAAGACCGGTGGATGTCATGGGATGCCTGCTTCGATTGCTTGCTCATGGCCCAGCCAAGCATGTTTTCAAAGAATCCTGCGGTGAAGTGCAGGGCAAGGAGGAAGAGAACGACCCAACCGAAGGAGGAGTGGAGGTTTCCGGGGTAGAGATCAGGTGCACGGGACTTGTAAATGACAGCGGGGACTGTTCCGACGGCGGTGACGGCGAGGAAGAGGACGTGGATGAGGCCGTGTAAGGGGGAGCGTACGATGGAGAGCATGACGGATACGGGGAGGAGCACGACGAAGGAGAGGAGCATGAAGGCGATATGTGCGATGAGGAATGATCTGGCGTCGGGTGTGTTGAGGAAGGAGGTTGGATCGTATGAGAGGAAGAAGTCCGTTGCGTTGAAGGGCTGCATGTGCATGCTGCCATGGCCGGAGGGGGCCATTGAATCAGGCGAAGGGGGCGAGTCCGGTTCGGGCTCATCACCATGCGCAAGAACGGTGGATGCTGCCGCGAGCAGCCCGAGGAATAGCACGAGGCGCATTTGAGCAGGAGAAGAGGAAGAGAGGAGGAAGTAGAGAGAGTAGAGGAGGCCGGAGTAGCAGACGAGGCAGTGAAGTGGTGAAGGCAGAAGGAATCTGGACGAGCAACGGATGCGGGTTTGTTCTTTTTGAGGACGACAGAAAATTGTCCGGGCTCGTAAAACGCAGAATCGCGCGGAAGGAAGCCAGTCCCGAGTCAGCCGAGCATTAGTGTGGAATATTTGTGGGGATATGGCATAACTGTGCAATAATATGTGCATCCGGAGATAGCGAAACTCCGATGTGCGGACTCCGTCGGTGTTGCTGCTGCGCTGTAGCTGTTTTTACTGGTGTTTTTTAAGAGTTGATTATAGAATCAGAATAAATTTACACGCACAGCCACTCAAATAACTGCTGACAACGTAACTGTTGTTGTTAATCATGCAAGTAAAGCAGCAAGCGCTGTCAGCGCACCAGTTTTCTCGCCAAGCTCGCTCCCAACTGACGTCACTGAACTCTAAATTACTAATTTGGCCCGGAACGGAAAGGTAATTAGTCGGAGTCAACGGCAAGGTCGGGCCGATGTTCATTAGTTGGATATTAGTTGTTACAAGTAGATAGTACATTATAGATATATATGATTGTATGATTATAGCAGTGTATCAGAGTGAATTCTGCAATTAATTGCCACTTAATCTGTGGGATAGTATAATAATATGACGGCAAAGAATAGCACAGTAAGATACAGTGTACATATGGTATATCACATCAGTAATCCCGAACCAATAGCGTGTGCGAATGTTGTTGATTGGACCTAACCCGACTGTTGATCAGAGAACACTCCGAACTATCGCATCGCTCGCTTGGGTCGTATTGGGTTCAGTTGGATATCTGCCGTACTTTTTGTATTCAAATATGCTGGTACTATATTAGAGTGAGTTCAACAACCGTACTCACTATATCAACTTGTTATCAACTGTTTATCAGCTATAACTACTATCAAGTTCACTTCTATATCCATCTATCTTGCTTACTCTCGTTAAGCTATGACTTCTTCCTGCAAAGTTAATCATCCGGAGTTAGTTCCATAAGCATTACTTAGCATCCTTCTCTCCTGGCTTATCATATCGTGTTCATGCCTCGTATACTCATCAGCTATTTATCATCTGTTTACTCCTGCTATTATTTGCTCTTTCACATCATATCATACGCGTATATCGTATGCTTGCTCGTACTCATATAGATACTCTTTTAAGAACTCGTGTACATCCCCCACTCTTTACTCATATCATGTGATCGACTGCTTCTTCGGGACATCACTCTTGCTGACCAAACCCAGGCAAACAGTAAACGGTAAACATTGTCTGCTTACTTTCTGACAAATACAATCCTATTACACATCTGTTGTTGATCTACAACTTCATTTGTCATCCATTTTATTAGCAACAATCTTAATTGTACTGCGCTCATCTGCGATTCGTCGTCACTATCCAAAGCCATCCTCACTTACGTCTGCACTACGTCTGCACTACGTCTGCACTACGTCAATATCTACGTCTACATCCACGTATACACCTACTATACTTCCTACTGTCATCACTCCTCCCCGCAGTATCCACAAACTAATACCTAGTTCTTTAGTCTTGGTAGCCGCACACCTCTCTTTGTAAGCATCAATCAATTCTTACATTTCTATCTAATCTACATCTTTCAATTATCTTACACATCCTCTACTATCACTCAAACATCCACACCCCCTCAACCTCCTCACTCGCAAAACACCTGAACTCATTCTGCAACCCATTCCTGTGCTCCGGTCGGAAATCAGTACACCGCACTCCATACCCCTTATACGTCCTCAAAATCACCACGGCCACCTTCTGTCCCGTACACACTGCCACCCGTTGTGCACTCTCTTTATCCAACAACACTCGCACCGTAATCGCCGTCTTAACCTGACACTCCTCGCTTAGAAACGGTGGATCAACCAGCACAACATCAAATTTACCCTTAATCGCCTCGGGCACGCGCATCGGCGCGTTAAAGTCGTAGTGTACGAATTGCCGGGGTCCAAATACAGCGAAGCGCACGTCGTTTTCAAGTACGACTGCGTGAACTTTTCGGGAAAGGTCGCGCGGGAGTTGTGGTAAGATCACTTGTGTGAGGTATTGGTGAACCGTCGGCGCAGATAGAATCGCTACTCTGATCGACGGCAACGATGTGTAGTTTTCGCGCAGAGTAAATTGTAATGGACCATTAGTATTATACGGACCTAGCCGTACTAATGGATCAAGCACATACGCACTCAAACGATATGCTGTCGAATCTGTATACCAAAACTGCGAAAGATTCCAATCCTCTGTAAACACCTCCATATTCTTCAACGCCTCTTTCGCTTCCTTCTCTTCGTCAGCATCTTCCTCATAGTCATCATCATCGAGCCTGAAATCATCCTGAATCTCGTCAAATCGTGCTTCAGCTTTCTTCTGTAGCGCTTCGAACGCAGCTATCTTGCTGGACTGAGTCTGCTGAAAGTCCTGCAGCAGCGCCATCGTATCCGCCGGAAGTCTGTCCTCACATCAGTCTCATTCACTCAATCTCTAAGCAGTTTAATCACACACCTAAGATCGTCATCTTCGTCAATTATTGAACCCATTTTTCCTTTGTGTTTTCTCAGTGAATATCTGTCTGAATACTTTTTTGTGTAAAACTTCTGCACATCCTTTATTGCGGGTTAGGGCTCAACTACAATGATAACGTGACTCTACAGCTCGTAAACACAGGCTGATAAAGTCGCGTGGGATAGATAAAAAGCAAGCAATAGAGAGCCAAATCGATAGATCTTTGCCAATGATGGGATTATAGAGAACTGAATTGTTTGTAATCTTGCTTGGTTTACAGTCTGGTTTATCTTTGGAGGATGGAGGGATCAATGCAGAGTCGTGTGCCGGAGGAGTCCAGCGACCTTGAAACAGCCGAGATTTCTTCTTCGTTGGAGAAATTCAAGAGCATAAAGTCAGTCGCTACTCGTCAGAAGTTGTATGTTTGCTTTATAATTGCTCAAAGACCTAGCTAACAAACAGACTCGACACATTATTCGCAAACCTGCTTCCATCTGATATATGGCATCTCACAACACTACTCGGTGAACGCCAACTCTTCGTTGACATCATTGGACTACTACCCAATGAAATTCTCTTGATTGTTCTTCAATACGTCAACTCTGCTCGTGAAGTGCTTTCCTGGCAACGAGTCTCGCGTCGATGGTACGAACGTCTCTCGAATGAGTTTATCTGCAGCCATCTTAAGCGTCACGAGTTCGTCGACGAAGTGCCGTCGCAACGCCCTGAAGACATAGCCGGGATGTCAAAACACGATGCTCTCAGAAGCTGCACGTTTAGGAGTATTGCTATTAAACAGTCCAATAGGTTTGCAACCCGCAAAGAGATTTCGGATCTGAGACCGAGTATTATGGCATACTGGGGTGGTCGGCTAGTCGTCTCGGGAGTGATGGTCGGCTCCGATCTTAAATTCACGATACTATACGAATTATTTTCAGACAGACGGTGGAAGTTGCAGCAATCTCGTGAGAGCTGGTATAATCTGACTTGTTCGGAAGATATTTGCGCGGGCGTGACATCGTTAGGCAAGTGTAAGGTTTGGAATTTACGAAATCCATCGACATGTCAGGAACGTCATCTCTTATCATCAAACACGCGCGACATGGCTTCTTCAAAGAAAATCATTGGTGTGATCTCTTCTGATACCGAGATAATGATTTGGGATACGGGTATCAATGATGAACTTCCCACTTCTGAGATATCGCATGCGATCGCATCCCTCGGCGCAAAGCTCTATCGGATTGGCATCCACGCCGATCGCGAATACATAATCCTTCTCATCTCACGATCCCTCAAACAAGATCTTGGCTGTGCTATTCTCGTCTTTGACTTTGACCAGAATCTCATATGGCAATCACCACTTCCGTTTTCAAGCGAAACTAGAATTTTTCGCCCGTTACAGGAAAATTTTATATATATCACATGCTCGGGTATTCGTACATTAACTAAGCTCGACCTTTCGAACTTCATGATGAAGAAAATCGGCGGGTTTTTAACTTCAGGTGACTCTCTCGTCGGGGTTCCGTTCCGCGACTCTATTTTTATGCTCGAAGGCTCATATCTCACTCGTCTCACTCTAACCTCTTACAACGAGCCTGAAGATAAATGGTCATACTATGGAATTCTATTTTCTCTAGACCAGACTTCTAAAATGTTTGATTTACAAGGAGATGGACATTATATATGCGCGAGGATGGAAACCGGCGTTTTGGTCTTTTCGTTTAATTTGTATGATTATCAAGCTTCCGGCGCCGCCAACAACGGCGTCGTCGAGTTCTAATGCGTATATAAAGTGAAAAATTTACGGGAATTCTTCAGTGACTTTTAGAGCGGAGAGTGGTGCGCTTAGAAGTTCACCGCGCTCGTCGCCACTTTTTAAATCAATAAAATGTGCTCGCGAGATAAGTTCACTCGTAGGCGCATCATCCAGCGCCGTCTTCGCGGCAACAAACTCTTCGTTCGTCATCTTCCTTCTCCGTTCAAACATACTCTCTTCAACGGTGCCTTTAAGCACTAAAGTCTCGACAAAGACAGGTTTTGCTTGTCCGATTCGGTGCGCACGACGCATTGCTTGCGCTTCAATATTTGGCTGCCACACCGGATTCATGAAAAACACCCGACTCGCCGCCGTCACGTTCAAGCCATGCGCAGCTAGATTAAGATCCATCAACATTACTCGGAACTCTGGTGTTGAGTTGAAGAGTGTGAGGTTGCGAGCGCGGTCGGAAGGTGAGACGGCGGTTGTGTAGAAACAGTGTTCGATTCCGGCGATTTCGAGGGCTTCGCCCATGTAATACGCTATATCGTCGTATTCATAAAATACAATAGTCTTTTCCGTTTCGTGAAGTTGCTGGATGCGTGAGAGGAGATAGGTTAGTTTAGAAGAAAATGTCGCTTCGATGCTCATTTCAGAGAACTTTGATGTGGTCGTCACTTTCAGAGGCGTCTGAGCCGCTGCATATGAATAATTATTAAACAATTTCCGATGATCATTCACATTCGCTCCTCCCCCATCACGTATAGCAGTTCCTTTCTTCGTCTTATTCGAACCGCTGCTAACAGCGATACCATGCGACGCCGACGCCGAGGTCGAGGTCGCCGGAACTCCTGGTAGTGCTTTGATCTTGTCATTTGATCCGTTATCATGATGATGTTTCGACTTGCTTCGACTTCCTCTTGGTTTACTAGGAGTACCTCCACTAGCTGATACATTCACGATGATCTCTCCGCTTGCGCTATTTGTTCTTTGCCGTTTATGTGGTCGTATGCCTCCTTCTTCGTTGTCACCTTGCGCTGTCTTGTCACGTTCAAGTTCGTCAAATTTAGCGTTAAATGAATTGATATATGTGAATTCTTCGATAATAGCACTCGCCATATCATGATCAGCTACCGCGCCATCAGCATCTCGAATCTTGATATTCCGCACAAGTTGCTGCATATGCAAGATCTTTGGTCCAGAAAGAATACCTCCATTTCGCTCCGGGTCAAGTTTAATATCACAAAGCACGTCGCGGATTTCAGAGGGTACGTCAAACACGTAATACGACACTTCTTGATGTTTAACTGATAACTTGAATGCTTCAGAATCAAGAGCAAATTGCATTACCTCGATCGAATTCCGGAGAAGTTCGCGGTCACGGTCTGTATACGCTTTTCCATTGACAAGACATTCATTCGCGACTTTAAGCGTGTGTAGTACATCTTCTACCTCGTGACCTGTCCAGTAAAATGTACTGTGTTGAAGATTAGTAACAAGTCTTCTTAGCGACGTCAAATTCGATTTATGGAACAAATAATCCTGATCCACACGATCTGACGAGACCGCATTCACAGCCACATTCGCATTAAACAGATTAATCGCAATCTTATTCATCAAACTAGGTTCAAGTTTCACGACTTTATGCGTCAATTGCGGGATCTTGACGTCGAGTTCGAGATCGGTCCATTTGTGACGAACCATGATTTGCTGAAGTACGCGCTTGACGACTTCGTGACGGTTTTCGGTGAGGAAGGGGGTTGAACAGTATTTGCTCCACATGCCTGAACTGTAACACCAGGGAGCCAGTGCGAGGAAGTCGACGACGATATGACCTAGTCTTGCAAGATCTCCTGATACATCTTTGCTGTGCGGATTAGCCACCCTCTGCTGTGCAATATCTCCCCCTTTCGACATATGTCCAGCTGCAGCATCAAGACCAACATTCAGTCCGAGCAAACCAGGCACAGGAGTACCAGTGACTGCCCATTTACGGTCGACGGTGATATGCTTTGCTGCGAATGATGCCGATGTTTGTGACGTGCCCATTGAATGGCCCTCGTCGACTATTATCCGTTTCCACTGGATAATATGCATCCTAGATGACTCTTTGACCGTTAGCTCTTATCCGATCAAAATTAGATGATACATACCATCCTCGTACTCCTTTGCAAACCGCCTCTGCGACATCAACACCACATCATACTTCTCAAACTCCGTCCCTGACCGCCTTGCATTCATGAACTCCATCACGCTCAAACACCCTTCTTCAACATGTTTCCGAAGCTCAGACATCCACTGATGTACAAGCGAATCGGGACACACAACCAACGTCGTTTTCGATAGATACATGCGTCGATATGTGATATCCTGTCGCGTGCGACTCGCTGCTCGCGTGCTTATATATCGTGAGTCCTCCATATCGTAGAATCCAGCGTGCGAGGTAAGCATGCGAATGGACTCCTGACTCAGGTCGTCATGGTAATATCGCCATGGCAAACCATATTTCGTTATAGTAGAGACGCAGAGTTTTGATAGACGCGGCGGGTGATGTCGATAGGTGACTGTGTTGTGGATATACATTTCCGGGACGCGGCTTCCTTGATGTTTTGTTGCGCAGATGAGTGCGATGCAAATACATGTCTTTCCAAATCCCATTTCTTCGGCGAGCACTCCACCGTAGCATCCGTCGTAATATGATGTTTGCGAGTACACTTCAAGAGTGACAGAGTCTAGATAAAATGTTGTCCCGTTGACGGCGGTCATTTTGCGATAGCGCGGATCGGGAACTTGTTCCGGCAGTAGCTCCTTTTTAAGCATTTCGGCGACAGTTTCTTGTTGGTATGGATATAACACCGATTTCATTCCTTTGATTGTTCCTGTTCTTATTTCTTTCATGATCTCGTCAATTTCTATGTCGTTTAATGGAGTTGTGTTTTGGCGGGTCGTAGGGGTGATGCAGTTGAACATGTCAAACAGACTCGGCGCTGATTTCGGAGTGGCCTCAATAAGTGGTATAAACTTTGCTTCTAAAGCCCCGTTCCATGCTGCAGGATTGCAGTTTATTAACTCGAGAGCTTCGCGTATATTTTTCTTCACAATCGACGATATCCGCGGCAAACATCGTCGTCCCTCTGCATCCTGCGGCAACATATATATCCTAAGCCGTGCCGCCTTCGCACCAGTCATCCTATACGTCACTCTTGCCAGCATTTTGCGGTAGAGATAGGCAATTAGGTCGAGTTCTCTTGAAAGTTCGAACCGTCTGTTGGTTGGTGGAGAGATCCACTGCCATCCGTCGGGTGCCTCAAGACCAGGTGCTGTGAGTCGTGGCAAGTCGTACACGTCTATGGTGCCAATTTGGATATATCGGGTGAGGTCGTTAAGAACTGTGAACATGTCCTGGTCACTGCGAATTACTTCTGCGCTTTTGGTGCGGATACGACGTGGTCGTGGTGCTGATATTGGGGTGTGATTGATAGTTGGTTTTGAGTTGGATTCGTGAGTAACTATACTCAATTGTCAGTATACCAGTACAATAAAATCAATAGTATTTATTCACATACTTTTCCTCCGTTTCTTTGCATTGCTGTCCATCGTAACAACGGCTGCTTCAGCTGCTACTTTGTTACGAGCATCAAAATACTCTGTACTCCCTTCCACTTCGCAAGCCGCCATCCAAGCAGCTTCCGGTGGTTGACTTTCCAATTCACTAATTACCTCCATCCCCAACACTTCCACAATCGTAAACTCACAGGGTTGCCTCTGGCCAAATGCTGATGAAGCTGAGTATGCGTGGGAGTGGTTTTACCGTATTTGTCCCAATCTCATCGCTCTGCAAATTAGACTCCAGCTGTGGCTTTTCTCATATTCACACCGTTCTCTTATTCTCTTTATTTAGCAAATTCCTTGATTTCTGTCTTCGCTGTAAGACTGAAAATAGAAGAATATAAGAATAATGGATCAAATGTCCGTGCCTGAAAGTCGGGCAAAGTCCACAGTCCACGTCTGTACGTTCGTCAAATCCCTGTTTATATCGTGCATAAGATATATGGCTAACTTGCGTTATTCTACAGCTGGATTAGATCTTTCGGTGAACGAGGACTCGTTGCATTACGCGTTTGTTCCGTTTGGTGATATATTAAACATTCAATTTCCGAAACCAGAGAAATCAAGTACGTCAACCACACTCTCACGCCTCCATATCTAGAGTCAAGCTAATAACCCCCATTTACAGAAGAACCCCATCGCGGCTATGCCTTTGTCGAATTCGAATCACCAGTCGACGCCGAAGCAGCTATTGACAACATGCATCTCTCGCAGCTGGGTGGCCGGACGATCCGTGTTTCGGCT
Source organism: [Lipomyces] yamanashiensis (assembly GCA_030572775.1). Classification (NCBI taxonomy): domain Eukaryota; kingdom Fungi; phylum Ascomycota; class Lipomycetes; order Lipomycetales; family Lipomycetaceae; genus Myxozyma; species [Lipomyces] yamanashiensis. The sequence goes on from JAJMBS010000027.1 coordinate 184,967, forward strand.
GCGAAACCACAGAAAGAAGCATTTGATATCGCAAAATCACGAGTTGCAAGTACGTTTTCCCCTCATTTAAGGGAGTTATCTGTGTGTGTGGATTATATGCTAATAATAAATGATTTTTATAGTCTGGAATCAAGAATCTTGGATGCAAGAAAACGTGGTTGACGAGGAAGATCGGAGGGCGGTCGAAGAGGACCACGGGGTTCCTGAAATCGATCCCATGCAGAATCTCGAGAATACAGTCGCTGGACCACAAGCTTAACCAAGCTCTGAAAGTATAAATTAGCAAGAGAATAGGTACAAATGTATGATAGATGTTTTTGAGGAATGTACGATAATTTAGTTTGTGGTGTTAATTACGAGGTTGCTGCTCAACGCAGATTTTGAATATTTCACAATTCACGAAGGCAAAATAAAAATACTGTATCTAAACTCCCAAATAGCTTTCCACTCCCCAAATAATTACATGCAAAAGTTTTTTTTTTTGAACTAGAGAATAAAGAGTATTCTTAAGGAGAGAGAAGAAAAGCAAGAGAAGCTGAAAAATAAAACCTGGTCGCGACGAGGACCGAGTTTCTTGAATTCTCGTCCGTCTGATTTCTTACCTTCTTAATTTCTCACTTTAAAATCGAGGTCTTAATACCATTTCCAAAACAAAAACATTTCTGGCGCTAGCGTGTGTGGATATATGATGCATTTATTTGGAACGGTTGACACGGACCTGATAGATCAACTGTTAGATATGCCAATGGAAGGAGTATATAATTAGATCCTACCTGAGGGTCGAAGAGGAACTTCCGCATGATACCGTATCCGGCAGCACCGAGAGCGACGACGACGGCGAGGACTGTTATGTTAGTTAGTGCGTTCAAGATGGCTACATCAGCTGATAATTATGATCGAGGATATCGCCACACAAATCAATCTATGCGATTCAGAGGAGACGTACGAAGAGGATACAACTCGGCAGGGACGTTCTTGATCATAGCGAGCTTGGAAGTAGGCTGGGCCTCTGACTTGCCAGGAGCGGCCTGATGGATGCGCATTGCAAGTTAGTTAAACTGATTTTCCTCACAGCACCACTAGCGACAGCAAACAGCAGGAAAAGACGCAAACAGCCAGTTCAGCGTGCTTTCACAAATCTCTTGCCTGCTTTTCAACCAGATCGCCAAAAAAAAACGACAAAACATACGTTGCGGAGAACCATGCTGGTGCGCATGTTGTTGATCATGGTCGCACGGATGTTGTTGGCGTAGACCGCGCGGAAAGCAGCGCTGGAAGTCGGACGCATAGCGGCAATAGCAGAAGCACGCATTGTTCAGGATATCAAAGGTGAATTGGACGAGTGGAGAGTTGAGAAGAACAGGCTGTTTCTGGTGAGGTTGTCCTGGTTTGTGAGTGAGCCTTTGGGCCTGACTTCTCGGGAACTCTCCTAACAGCGATTGGCTGATGAGCGGACTGTGAAGTACGCTGACTCGCAGTAGTTTCTGGGCCGGATGCAACGCTCACACGAGGCCTCACCTTGACACACACAGAGTATAAACAGTATATCAACTGCTCCGATGAGAACCCCAGTGACTCCGCTTGGCTTTGGCAATCACAACCTCGTCTGTTTCCTGGTGCCAGACTAAGTGTTTTGGACAGATATCGTATCGCATTGTGGTCTGCAGACTCACGCCGGGACAGCGCAGCTTCTGTATCCGATTCATACACGCGTCGAACTCGAATCTGTCAACTTGTCAGCTGCTTCACTTCTTCTACTCAGAATTCCTTGATCAGAACTCAAGAGGTTTGCATACGTTGTGCGGAAGCCACACGGCCATTCATAGTAATGCCGACGACACATCCAGTATCTAGAATCTATACGCAATCTCGAGCTATCGAGCTATCTGCCAATATACCTGCCTGCCTCGCTCAAGTCAAATCATCGCATCGTGCTACAAATTCTTTATTTCAGCTACAGACTGTTGTTTATCTATAGCTAGTTAAATGGCTGGTCAGATATCGTTTGGGGAAAGAGATGCGCACGGTCTTTGTTACAGTAGACTTGGGGCAGAGATATACATCTTCTTCCTTGCAGATTTTCATTTCTGTGTTCTAGCTTTTTATTTGCATATTCTAGAAATTTACTGATTCTGGATTGTTGTGTCTTCTGTGTTTTATGTTGTTTTGGATTGTTCGCTGACTGCCATGTGTCCCCTCTGTGCGCGCACAGCCATGGTGCACAGCCATGATTGTCATGTCATATACCATTCTGATGGCTATTGCCACTGGCATTACTTAATCATCCATCGCTATATAAGTACCCACATATCATGCTACTGTCTCGATATTGGTTTCGATATGTACTGTGCTACAAGTTATTGCACTTGAAGAGCTCGCTTAACTACACTCGAAGTGCTAAGTGTCGCTACAAGGTTGTCAGCCCCAACCTCTGTGTGTGTATATGCAGGGTTTCTGCACTGCTTCTTTTTAGATAACTTTCAGTCAAAAAGGCTGGGTACCCTTGTTTCATGACATGATATTACCTGCCTCGAGAAATTGTGGCTGATATATTCTGAAATGTGGTTTTTCCTCGACTCACGTGCGACGTATTCGCTCTTGCGATTTGTAGTAGTGTTGAGTTTGAAAACTCTTGAATATTTACTCTTCGTCTTGTCTGGACACAGTGCTGTGTAAATAGTGTAGATACAAAGTAAAATGTACTATTTAATCCATCTTCTATCTCTCGTACTACCTCACCCCATTTCACTTGCTGCCAAATGTTTCCTTTATATTACACATATACAACAATCTTTTATCTTACTATCAATTGAAGATTAATATATGACAGTAAGTATACTAAAATGATATCATGGAGGGGCACTGGAGGCAAACCTTAACTACTGCGGAGTTAGAACTTTTTTTTTTTGCCGGGCTCATCGCGTAAACCGTGTGGAGCTGAACAAGCAGGAAAAGCTATACAACTCTCGACTAGCGCAGATAGCAACGACAGAAGTTGTGTGTGGAATGATATGGTTACCAGGTCTTCTGTCGGTTTGGCCTTGAACCTGGTATCTGGACGGTGGTGGTCGTGGAGCGGTGGAATCGTTGGGCGGAGACAGGGTATACTTGCTCTTGCTGGAAGCAGCGGTGTTGGCAGCGCAGTATGGCGTCCGATTCACACGGCTAGGTATCAGTGTTTGAGTACAAGTACTGGATTCAGAAGTTTGGGAGCCAAAGGATGCGATAGTAGTGTACTGTCTTCGCATCTGGCGGTTGCGAACACGGTCAGAAAATTCTCGATATCACGTATCCATGAGATCAGCAACAGTCTTGCACGCGAGCAACAACAACAACAACACCGACCACAGCAAGTTCAATCTAGAGAATTGGGATTTGAATCTACAAAGGAATCACAGGATGAGTCTTCTGCACTGCGAAAGCTGCAGTTGAATGCTACTGAGGAATCTGTTCCGCATTTGAAGGAACTTAAGCCTGGTGATGTGCGTCGATTATTCCTACTGGCTAAGCAGGAAATATGGAGATTAGCGGGTATGATTCTGCATTTGAAACGACATGTTGAATTCAGTCTAACTTTTGTTTTTGGTAGGTGCATTTGTGTGTCTGTCGATTGCTTCTTTGGTCGCGTTATGTATCCCTTATTCGATAGGTCAGATTCTGGACATGATCCGCGGCAGAGACAGTAAAGAATCAGAAAAAACCAAATCTCTTGATGACAGCCCTCGGATATTAGGCTTAACTTTGTTACAGTTCAATCTCGCATTAGGTATGTCGTGTTCGAGATCTCCAAGAATGAAAGCTGACAATCGCAGGAACTGTTCTCGTCATTGGCGCGTCAGCAAACTACGGCCGTGTCTATTTACTACGAATTATAGGAGAAAGCGTTGTAGCACGTCTTCGGTCTAGGCTCTACAAGCACACAATCATGCAAGACGCCGGATTCTTTGATGCAAATCGTGTTGGTGATCTTCTCTCACGATTTTCAAGCGATGCAAACATCGTCGCCAAATCTCTCACGCAAAACATTGCTGACGCTTTAAGAGCAGTGATACTCGGCACTGCTGGCTTAGGAATGATGGCTTGGGTAAGTCTCGAGCTTACGGGTATCATAATGGCAGTAGTACCGCCGATTGCAGTTGGTGCGTTTTTCTATGGCCGTCGAATTCGGGATATCACGACACAATCGCAAAAGACGCTTGGAACATCGACACGAGTTGCTGAAGAGACGCTGAATAATATTAAGACCGTACAAGCATTTTCAGGGAATATTGTAGAGACGAGGAAGTACAATCATGAAATTAGGAATATTTACTCAATCGGCAAGCAGGAGGCTAGATTGTCGGCGGCATATTTCAGCGCGGTATGTTCAACTCTTGTGGATCTATATTCACTACTAATGAGTTTATCTAGACAAATTTAGCAGGAAATTTGGCGGTACTAGTTGTGCTGTCGGTAGGCACACACTTGGTTATAAGAGATGCGATTACGATCGGTGGGCTGTCATCGTTCATGATGTATTCCGCTTACACTGGAAACGCAATGATAGGTTTATCATCATTTTACAGTAAAATGATGAAAGGTCTGGGAGCAGCAAATCGTGTGTTTGAGTTAGAAGACAGCAAGCAATTGATCCATCCTACTCTTGGACTGCCCGTGGGCGATAACGCAAAGGGAAAGATAGAGTTCAAGGATGTACAGTTTGCGTATCCAACACGACCAGCATCTGCTATTTTCGACGGAATATCATTCACTATCGAGCCTGGATCAAATGTTTGTATTGTTGGACCTTCAGGAGGAGGCAAAACCACCGTCAGCCAGTTATTACTCCGGTTCTACGATCCGACTGATGGCACAATCACTTTGAACGGGAAGAATATTCGCGACTTTAATCTGCAGTCTTTGAGACGGGCGATCGGACTCGTTGGACAAGAGCCAGTGTTATTTTCGGGAACGATAGCTGAGAATATCGCTTACGGGCTCTCTGGAGTCTCGCGAGAAGATATCGAGGAGGCAGCCAGACGGGCTAATTGTCAGTTTATAGATGATTTTCCCGACCGTATTGATACGCAGGTTGGACCTCGAGGAGCACAGCTTAGCGGTGGCCAAAAGCAGCGGATAGCAATCGCACGAGCGTTAGTAAGAAAACCGCCTATTCTAGTACTTGACGAAGCAACTTCGTCGCTCGACGCCGAGTCCGAGAGCGCTGTCACGGACGCGCTGAAAGATGTGATGGACAGTCCCGAATGCACGACGATTTCGATATCGCACCGACTGTCAGCGATCAAGCGGAGTGATGTGGTGATTGTGTTGGACCACCACGGCAAGGTAGTGGAGGTCGGGACGTTCAAGGAGCTGGTGTCGAACGAGGAGAGCTACTTTATGAAGGTGTTGATATAAGTTTTTGTGGTTTTGGGTGTTGACGGTTTTGACGGTGGGTGGTGGAGTGTTTAGAGTGTATATACCAGCATCCGCATGAGTGCCACGGCACTGTCCTGTACATACTAGAGATGTTTATGTAAATAGCAGATGATTGTTATTATCTACACAAGTACCACTTGCGCTGTTGCTCAGTATACAGTGGATATAATCCCACTTATAGCAGCTCCCAAACAGTGTAAGCGGAACTGGGCTCCGCTTTCGGACTCCGACGACGGCGCGCGTTGGGAGTTTTGAAGCCAGCGCCACGCGATGAGTCCGATAAGCCCTCACACTCACACTCAACTCGACTCCCAACCAACACTCTCCGTTCTCCGAAGACCTTTGTTCCAGACCCTGGATTGCTGTTGCCGTCCTCAGACTCGAATTCTCCTCCTGGCTGCTGCTGCTGCTGCTGCTTCGTGAATTCCTCACTGCTTCTTCGCGGACTGTCGTCACACTCCAGCTGAGCACTCATCGTCGCTTCCGGTCTTGAGACACCTCACCGGCTCACCACCTCCTGCCATCCACACAGCACCATGGCATTCTACAATCCTGCCCAGCACCCGCTCCTGCGTGCCCAGCAACAGCATCACTCTACTATGTCTTCACCAGCGATCCAGAGTCGAAGACAGCATGCGTTGTCTGGTTCCGTGGGCTCCATCTCGTCCGGATCTGTCGTCGTGGCTGCTGCGTCGGCGGCCATGGGCGACGAGGAATGGGTCTTGTTTTCGGCTGGAGAGAGCTCTTCCTTTTTAGATGAAATCACAGACGATGATGACGCGGATGCAGACGATGAATTGGACGTCGAAGACATGCGTGATGTAAGTACCTTTAGTGTATTCGTCGCATACCAGAGCAACCACTGACTCACTCAATTATAGAACAGGCCCGGCCCTCGCCACTACTCCCAGCAATCTGGCATCCCAATACCTACTACTTCTACAAATTTTGCATTCCCTCAACATGACGGCCACGGCTCTTTCCTCAACTCGGCAACTGCGACCGCCGCACCTCTCGGCGGACTCACATCGCGCACGCCCACCGCCTCGCACGCGCTCCTGTCACAGTCTTCATCGTCGTTATCCTCTGATGAGATTACTGCGCGGATAAATGCCTGGAGACTTGACCAGTCTGAGCAGTTAGTCCGAGAACTTAGACGGATAGAAGCGCGCTCGTCCGGACGTCGGTCATGCAGTATTTCGAGCTGGGGGATCCCGGCCGAGGAAGCCGACGAAGAGGATCAGAGTGAGAGCTACATTAGCGATATGGACGATAGTCGGGCAAGAACTCCAATGCCTAGAACTACCGCCCAGTCGACGCATCTGACTGAGAGATTGCTGCAAGCTCATAATACCAGTCTGACCGAGTCAATGACGATCAGTGATGCTGCATTCAGCTTCGTCAACCCTCCAGCTGCTCTTGAAAGCTACCACCATCACATTCATCATCAGCAACAATCACATGCTGCCAGCCAAAGATTCCCAGCTTCCGCGCAGTCAGATGCAACTACCGATCAAAAACGATCAACCTCATCCGGGCAAAACCAAGGTTTCTGGCATCGCATCACCAGACGCGTCATCCACGACCTCATGGGCCTCGACGACGAAGTCCTCGACGTCCTCTTCGGCGAACGTTTCATCGACTCCCCTGCTACCGACTCCACACCCGCAGCAATAAACGACCGTCTATCAAGTCGCACTTTCAGCCATCAATCTGAAAAATCAAATTCAGTGCTAAGTTCCACAAATAGCAAAAAATACTGGGAAGACAGATTAATCGCGCGTATCGGTCGCGAACTCACAGTCAGATATTGCAGAGACTATGGCAGTCTTGAGATTTGCAACGGCTTGTTTGTTTAAGGATATGACTATATAGGCGTAAATGTACAGGCGTATTGGCGATGATTGATGACTGGAGAATGCTTTGGTTTTTGTTTAATGCTTATATCGTCCACGGGGCTCGTTTTGTAAATTAAATGGAATATTACTACACTTTAATCACAATCTATACTTGCCCACCACTTCTACAACTCTACACAACTATTGAAATTGGAGAAATCATAAATCGCAGAATACTTTTCATATTATATACTAATACTCTTTGGTTCCCATACATGCGTTCATATAAAAACACAAAAGATAAATCCATTTTATAAAGAATTTGATTTTTTTTGTTGATGTTGTTGTACATAGATGAAAAAATCTCACAAGACAGCTTTCTGTAGAAATCTATCTCACGCTATCTTCACACCGACCCTTACGTACACAAAACCCACCGCCTCAGACATACGCACGCAAAATAATAAAAAACCCAAACAAATACATGCAGATAATTTAAACCTTGAAACCGCGCGAACGACGACGACCACGGGCCTGCTCGAACTTGCGTCCGGTCGAGAGGACCTTGGGGACCTTGTGCTTGTGGGGACCGAAACCGAAGCTCTTGACCTCCTTTCGGGAGTTCTTGGGGCCACGGAGGAGAAGGGTGTTCTTTCCGGTGGGGGATCGGAGAGCAAGCTGGTCAAGGGTGATGATCTCACCGCCGGCCTTGAGGATTCTCTCACGAGCGGTCGCGGTGACACGGAGAGCGGCAACGGTGACCTTGGGGAAGTCGGAAAGAATACGGACATCATCGGTAATGGTACCAACAACAACGATGATCTTCTCGGCGTTACCCTCGACCTTGACAGCCTTCTGGATACGGTTGACAGACACAGGGGGTCTGTTGGTCTTGCTCAAAAACAATCTGTGGAGGATGATCTTGTTGAACTTGGCGTCAGTCCGGCCTGCATTGAGTTAGTATAGCTCTTTATGTAGGTCATGACGAAGATTTCAGTATTAAATGAACGCTGTGATAATAGTTTGCATGTTCGGAATTCTCTCCAAATTTTCGACCTGCGCGTTCACCATTTTTTTCATTTTCATGTTCATTTCTTAAATAATTGAAAGAAAAAAGAACTATCATCTTCCACCACTATCACAGCACTCACTCCTCCTAATTTCTCCATCGCATCCACCTCAATCAGCACTCAGAGCAGAGAACTTACGAGCCAAGAATCGGTAAAGCTTCACCAACAACTTCATGTAAGCGTTGTCAGACTTGGGAGCAGCGCGATGGCTGCTCTTAACGTGCTGCTTCTTCAACAAATCGATACCCATTGCTGAATGATTATTTTCGTTCCCGCGTGTGGTTGCTGAAAGAAAATGGGACGGGTTGTTGCTGAGTGGGTTACGGAGAACTGGAGACGAACGGCAACTTTCGATATGGCTGTGTGTGTGCTTTCCAGGCAGCTGCCGTCTGGGTTGCCGGGCAGTCTCTGCTGGGGGGGGAGGAAAGCAGAAAGCAGTCACAATAAAGCCCTAAAAATGTAGGGTTATTAAACCCTTAACCAACTAATGTTGTAAGAAAGGGGATTGTACTAATACAAATATGTAAGTACTTATGTAATACATCAGGCGGCTTCTCACTGTATTTTCTTGGGAATCTACAATCTACCCTCCTACACTATTTATTTGATTTATGAATTCATAAAATAACTATACAATACTCCAGGTACAAAACACGCTAGAAAAAACCCTCTAGCCGAATACGAAACTCCAAACCACCCAACCCAATACCAAACATGCCTCAAAAACAACTCCAGAACTGCGACTATCGCACAAGATATAGTTAGTAAACAGCTATTAAGAGGTATCAAGTCACATAGCATACCTAGCACAAAGTTCATATTCAACAATAATGATCTAGCATTACGACTATCGAAAACAAAGGGAATAGGTATCCAGCAAATCCCAATTGGTATAACAAGCTCCATGACAACAGGCAAACAAGACAGACACAGACACTGCTGCACTCTTAATTCAGAATCCCCCAAACAACAAGGCGGGAGACAATACAGTCGGATATCTCGTGAATCCTGTGATATTCCAGCATACACAGAAAACCGGCCATCAGCATCGCCCCGATGGTGATGGCAACCGAAGAAGAGATCGCCCAAGACACAAACCGGCGTCCAAGATCCGGCCCGTGGTAACAAACAGTCCACAACAACTGAACAGACAAAATGACCAGCCAAAATAACAAGAAATATCTAGAGTAGCGACTTAGACGCGAGACTTTGGCGTCTCTGGTCAATCTGACATTACCACTTTAGGCGTCACGATAGCATAAGCCAACAACAAGAACAAAGCAACAACAACGATTGAAGCCATATAATTAATTCCGACATGCTTAACAGGCCAAAGAAAAAGCTCACTAATCCCCATTATGAGCTTCCACTCCTTAGACTCCAGCCAGGTCATAGAGCGCACCACAAGTTCATCGATTAGGTATCGCCGTAGCATTGGCGCGTATTTGGCCACCAACAAAATGTACGTAGCATACAGCGACAGTTTTATCAACTGAGAGCGAGAGTCAATCCAGTCCATGGCGAAAAAGAGCACTGCCTTACTCTTTGCTGTTAGAAACTGGACTGCGCAATCGAGAGGAAAATACCTTGCTGCCACAGCAGATATCAGTTTTTTGAAAGTCTGGATCATCTGTTAGTATTTATCACAGCACTAGGAAAAAGATTCTACTTACATCGTTCTCTTGAGGGCTTGTCGAAAAGCTATTGTGCTCTCTGATATTGCCTTGATTCTGGACGCAAGCAATAAATCGATTCGCAACGAAAATACACATAGCAGCTAAAACGCATGCCACTACTGTAAACACCCATGCTGCATCTTTAATACTCACATGGCTACCCAGAGCCAGAGAGGCTCGGAGAGAATTGAAAGTCTGCGAAACAACTCTTTCAGGAAAGTACATCCAAGGTACTGTCCAGGCGGCAACACTCTGCTCAAGGATGTAGACAACGAAGTCGCTCTCTGTCCTGTATTCTTCAACAACTCTATGAAGCACAGGCATTGTGGCAAATGATCCTGGAGGAGAGGCTGGCATCTTTCCGTGCAGTGCCATGACAAAGCGGACTGTAAGCTCAGGCTCAGCGATGCTCAACAACGAACGAGCAAGAAGAACAAAAAAGTTGAGAATCACGCTGAAAGCACTGAAGATCTGAGCAACGCCATAGGACATCTTGATCTCCTCTACAACGACAGCTGAAGTAGGAATGTCCACAGACGACAGAGTAGACTCCTTCAGAACAGGAGTCTCCAATTCGAAGACTTCAGCAACAGGCATCAACACCTGCTCAATATCTCCGCAGTCTTCGGCCTCGACCTTGTCCTCAGCAGCACAAGAGACCTCAGACATCGAATACAGGATATCAAGGCGCTCCAAGTTCAGGAAAGAAGATATCTCTGGTCGTTTCGTAAGTTCAGTCACTTCGGGCTCTAGTTTCTCGACCTGCTCCGTGAGCGTGTCGTCAAGAGAACGATATTCTGGCCTGATGTCATTGTGCAACTGCTCAATAACAGTTTCAGAGATTGAAAGGATAGAGAGAGCGTAACAGTCAGCTGGAGCCGTGCTCTCAGCGACAACAGGAGTGGTATCAACAGGTATCAACACCGTCTCAGCTTCCTCTACAATAACCTCGTTGGTTGAAAGACAAGAGGGAGAGGGGCTTTCGGTGGGAGTCTGCGGCAAAGCGGGGCTCATGACAGAGAATCGCAAGTTGGAAGGCTTGTTGATAGCGGCAAACTTGGTTCTTTGCTGAGGCTCAGCGGACAATCGTCGGTAGAACGAAATCAAATGATGAGGATAACCCAACAGGACTGAAGTGTAGTCTGAGCGCTCGGTCGCCTTGATCGTGTCAGAGTACAGAGTGCAGCCAAAGTTAGCCGTCACTGGAGGAACGTAGTCACCCATATTAACGGCAATAACGTCGTCCATGGGAGTAGCCCAGAGATCGGAATCGTCATCCGAAGTCTCAGGTTCCGGAGATGAAGCGTCGAGATCAAGGTCTGACGCAGGTTCGGAAGTTGACTGACGAGAGGCCCACGCTTCAGAACTGAAGAATCCAAAGTCGTAGAATCCGTCTTCGTTGTCGTCGTCGCCATCCTCAAACCAATCGAAAGGTTTGGGCCCGGCCATCGTTGCCGGAACCTCGACAGGTGAGGCTGGTGCCGCGATCGGCGACTCAGGCTCGCTGGTTGACTCACTTGCGGAAGATTCGCAATCACTGTCATCCTCGCATGCAAACGAGAACGAGTAATCACTAGCCGATCGACGATGGCAGCTGACTACCAGCTTAAGCGCGCCAAGTAAGGGATCACTGACGGTTCTGATCCCGGATGCTTTACGACGGAAAGCATTTTCTAGCTGGGCTGTCGGCATCGACGGAGCAGAAGCTGGACTCTGGTGGGTTGTAGTCGCAATATCAGCCGAGATTGCCTGTAATGGCGTAGCGACACAGTTCGTTCCTGCAGGGGCTATGGTGCAAGAGTTGTCGTCAACGGGGCCGGGGTTCGCGGGGCTGACGTACTGTGCCTTTTGGCAGGGGCGTGACATGACATATTTGTCGGCGCACACTCTTTCGTCGCAGTCCATAGCGCGGCTACGACAATGAGCAGCAGCCGGCACTGCAATGGTAGGTGCTTCAAATACGAAAGGAGCAGGTGCACCCTTCGGCGACAGAGGTTGATCAACGGCGGGGGTAGTCGCCTTTGATTTAAGCAAGCTGAAGAATCCGCTGGAAAGACTCTTGTTTTGTTGAACTGTGCTCTTCGATGCACTGGGAAACTGCAAAATTACAACGGAGTACTCCTCTGCTGGAGGAGAAGTAGGTCCGTAAAGTGAGCGAGGCAGGGCATAGAGAGAAGGAGAAGGTCGCGCAAGCTGGGGAGGGTTGATGCCCAGGCTTCTGTGCGCTAGAGATCGCTGGCTCACCGGCACCCAATACGACCACTGGTCATCGACAGCGGTACCAGACATTTGCGCGACCGCGGGTGGGGCTTGAGAAGCTTGCAAGAAGCTCAAAATTCCCATGGTGAAAGGTACTGTAGGGAGAGGCAGATAGAACTATCTGCGGGGGTAGAAATCTTTGAGAGAGGACAAACACGAAAATCCAAGTAACAGCATGAAAAAAGACTATTAGGGCGCTAGTAGTTTACTGATTTGACTTGCAAAGCTGTAAACCGGGGGACGCTATGAGAAATTCGCGAGGAGGAAAAGAGGGGAGAAGGGCGCGCGAAGTGGGCGGGGATATAGTTGGAAAGCAGCCTGTTACCTAATCTGTCGAAATACTTGATTCTGTCCACTGGGCTGCAACCGCGCTTACTATACAAATTAAAGGCGTGCTACACTACAACTTACTATCTACTTTTTCATTTAATCGCTATGTAATTCAGCTTTATGAGCGAATTATCGAGAACTCGTCGCTCGTGTGTGCTATCCCAGACGCGTCTGAATGTCACGCGAGAATCTGCCGCACGCGGCTCACTTACTTCTCATGACAGCGCGTCCTAAATGTCCTCGGTTCTGTTCACAAATGAATTGTATTGAGATATTATAAAATGCCATTAAAATTATGCAAGTTACCTAGTGTCAAGCAAGTAACAATAAGTAAGACGGTGCGCAGCATATGCCGATGACGCAATACGCAGTGCTATGTCTCTTTATACAACCCACGCCAAATTTGATCCCTATCAGACAAAAAAACCTTGAGATACCCAAAAAAGTTGAAAACGATAGCAGATAACGTATAATGAAATGCAAAAGTACAAAAAGATTAGATTTTAACACAGCTTAGCTTTGTAAGAAGTCCTTGACCAGCTCGTAACTCAGCCAACTGCTTGCCATTGATGGGGCGACTTTCTGTAGACGAGTTAGAGCGGTTGTAATGCAATACAAAGAATGTAGTGACTTACAAGCAAGTTAGCAGAGAGACCTTTGTACAGTCCGAATGCACTAGATAATGACAATCCATTAGCAAAATACCAGAGTACATCGAAACATATAATCTTACCCTTCCTTCTTTGTAATGGAGATGATAGCATCAAGAACAGATGTATACTGAAATCCCAAATCTTTCATTGTGTTGATTTGAAATCGTCTGCGGAGTACGTCAAATGGATATGCTAATCAAAAGTTAGAGCGCTTCAGACGCGATTAGAAAGTAATGAAGACGTACTCAAGGTCTGCGCAACCGCACCACTAACTGCACCACAGAAAAGTTTGCCAGCAGCACCAATATTTCCGTAGTCGTCGGCGACAAACTCGCGCATGCTCTCGTACACGGCAAAATTAAGACCGACGTAAGGCGCGACGCCAATGATGGTAGGAACCATACCACGATAGAGGGCAAAGATACCACCTTCTGTGCGATATAGATGCTTTGTTGTGCGCCACATACCCGGAGCTTCAGACGGGTCGAGATGTTGTACTTTTCCGATATCAGCGGTTTGGATGGAAAGGCGGGTACGGACGATGTCGAGGGGATAGGTAGCAATAACGGAGGTCATGCCGGCGAGAGCGCCAGCACATAACCGGCGCGGTGTGTCTAGCTCAGTTTTTCCCTCCTCCATGATATACTAAGAACTCAATGTTAATAATAGCAAGACTATAGATGTGAAATAGTGGACTCACGTCTTTGTAGATTGTGTAACTACTGTATTGAACAGCACTGTATGGGACAATACGAACGCAATTGATTCCATTGCCGCGCATATAACCTCTCCAGCCTTCGTCTTTCCACATTTTGGCCAAGGTACCCCAAACACCCTGATAATTGGCAGAGCCAGGTCCCTGAACCTGCATGATAATCTTCATACGTTCAAGAGGCGAGACGACGGTGCGCGAGACTGCACCGGCTACACCGCCGGCGACAAAAGCGGCGACGGTCGGTCGGGCGAAGTACTCTCTATACTTGGAAGGGGGAGCGACGGTTTTAGCGACTGCACCGGTAGAAGGAACAATGACGGCGGTCTGGGGCACTGCTGTCGAAGGTTGGGACGCGTGAGCGGTCTTTGTGGTGGTGGTTGAGAGGCTCATGCTGGGTTTGATTGCAGCCGCAGCACGGGCAGGGAGAAAACGGGAGGAAGAGGTATGAGAAGCGTGAGCAAGAGAGGAGACGAGTGAGCAAACGAGCGAAAGGAAGCAAGGCTCCGGGAAAGAGTGGGCCGACTGGGGGGGAAGAAGGAGAGCAGTCGGAAGCGAGGAGGAAGAGTAGAGCAGAGGGATTGTTGTTGCTGGGGAAGCTGGGGAAGGGAGGAAAGAGAGTTGAGCACAGTGGCGCGTCGGCGAAGTTGGAAGCAGGAACGAAACCCACGCGCAGCTTCCGGTTTGGGTCGTGTGTTAGTTGCGGACGCAGTAGGGATGATTGAGGGATTGCTGAACAATAATGCAAAGAGAAGTGGTTTGCGGATTATATCTAAGTGAGGAGTTGGCTATAGCAGAGCGCAGGCGTAGTGTGGGAGCTGGTGGTGTTGATGTTGATAGCACACGATAAGCAGGCTGGTGCTGGCAGTCGCGTCTGCTTCTGTTGCTACGTTTTGCTGGAAGATGGGTTTTGAGCAGGTTTTTGAGCAAAAATGTGTTGTGCTCTGGATAGTAAGGCATTAATAGCGTGTATCACTATATAATATACATGGATCCAGAGTATAGCAGAAAGCACCACGGCACTGTTATTATGAGCACACGATAATGAGCAGTCGAGTCGCGTGCACTCTTCCCGACCGGCAAGCAAGCAGCCGTTCAGGTAGCCGCCGCGGCAACTGGGCAGCACACAGACATAGAATGCGAGAAGAATACTGAACATAGTACTGCTACTTCACCAAACACTGCAAATAGCACATGAGAGCAGAGTCCGTCAGGCCGAACAGGTGATGAGCAGGACATCCGGGCGAAGGGCCTTGTGCAAACTATCTCCGACAGCGCAGCACGCAGCACAGCGATAAATAAAGTGGAAGCAACGGCGTGTTTGAGCAGCGACGTGGAATAAAAGAAGACAAAGCGAGCGCGGGGCAATTCAGGGTACTGTTGTGCTTCAGTTTGCCCGCACGTGAGGATGGTGGGGGAGGGGATAGTAGACAAATAGAGAAGCAAACGTAGACAGATGTAGACAGAGAGAAGACACTTAACTAGAAAGCACATTAGAAGAGACTGTTCAGTTCGGTTATTATTACTTTGAGCTGAGTACTTCTGTCTTATACCACTGTATTCTGACTAATCCCACTCTGATAACTACCTAATCTGATAACGACTACTTACACAGCACTCACTCATCTTGTCCTGTGCAGTTACTCCGCCAGGATTCCTCTATAATCCCTTTCTAATAGCACTAAACTACAATACACTACACCACATGCACAAACACAGTCAATATCCACACATCCACCGGCTACGACGGCATTCCCACGACTCATCCTCGTCTTGGCTAATCTTCAATTCATCCTCAGATATTTCTCGTATCCCCGGCTAGCTGCTGCCTCCTCCTCTTCGCATCCGAGTTCCGTCCGTCGCGGAGACGCACTCGCGCGCGGTAATAGCGGGCTTTATCCTTTTTGGGATATATACCTCGGACTTAGCACTGCACCAATCGTCGCCCACTGTCAGCATCCTTAGTAATTTGTAGTTAGGGTTTTATCCCTCCTTTGCATACGCCTTTACTACCTCATCTCTCCTGATATTTTTTATTTATGCCATCTGATAGTCTGACAAATCATAGTGCCAAGAGCCCTCGCCCACACTCGCAACGCCCCGCCACAGCTTTTCTTGCACGCGTGCTAATAATCCGCCCATCTCTCCTCGCAAACGCAAATCCCAAATATTTCCTATCGCTCCTCCTCGAAACAGCCTCTACTCAGTCCTTCATCTGTTTTATCCTACTTCCTCACTTCTTCTTCACAAATACAATGTCCTTCATCGCTCGATCTTCGCGACCAGTCATCGCCACCGCCTTCCGCGCTGCCAGACCAGCGCTTCCCGTCACCCCCGTCACCCTTTCCCGCGCCTACCATGCTAAAGATAAGTTTCTCTCTTGCTGTCTCTGCTCTTGTTTTATATCATCACCTCCCAAGACTCTACTCTCTGAACTATTAATACTGACATTGGCTCTTTTTTACTGCTCGACCACTATAGCAAGCCCCGTAATGTCGGATCTATGGACAAGAATGACATCAACGTCGGAACTGGTCTTGTTGGTATGTCCTTCTCTCATTCTGCACTCTTCTCTCTACATCTTAGTGTTTACTCATTCTTCTTTTTCAATTCTAGGTGCCCCCGCCTGCGGCGATGTCATGAAACTCCAGATTCGCGTCGATGACAACGGTATCATCTCCGATGTCAAGTTCAAGACCTTTGGCTGCGGCAGTGCCATCGCCTCTTCATCCTACCTCACCGAACTCGTCCGTGGAATGTCCCTCGATGAGGCCGGAAAGATCAAGAACACCGCCATTGCTAAGGAGCTCAGCTTACCTCCGGTCAAGTGTATGTTTCTCCCAACTCCTTGCTCCATCTCATCTCTCCTTGTTTACTCTTACTAATTACGACTTCCAGTGCACTGCTCCATGTTGGCTGAGGATGCCATCAAGTCTGCCATCAAGGACTACAAGGCCAAGCGTTCCCAGCACACCATCCTTTCCACCGCCGCTACTTCGGCCGGTGCCGAAAAGGCTGCCACCATGGCCTAAATGAAAATTCAGTTATTCTCTACACTGCACTAAATGAAATCGATTCACAATTTAAAAAATCTGAAAACTGTTAATTGATTCTTTTTGAATATGGTTTTTTACTCACCCAGCGCAAATGTGAGTCATGATATGAGTTTTCGTCCATTCTGGGCTTTGCCAAAAGATTGGTTGAAAAGTGAAAAGCTGCATTCACCAAAGTCATCACGAACTTTGCATGTCCGCTGGTTTTTATTTGAACTATAAAAGATGGAGTACCGGTATTATGCTTTTTGATTACTATTATTATTAGTTATGTTATTCATCGTGATTGTGATTGTTCTCTTTTTTACATTCTTTGGGTTTGTTTGTGCTTGGGATGATGTGTCTATCTCGCGAATTGCAAGTTTCTTTTTGTGTTATTTCCACGTTCTAGGCCCCTTTCCTTGTTCAACTTTCTCCACATTTTTTTGCTCTTTGCCATCTGCTGAGATGTTTTCTTTTTCATTTATGATTGTGAATTTTAGCAAATATTTTCTTTTCTTTTGTTGAATTCGTCACATATCAGATTTCTATTTGTTACGATTTTGAGTGGCGAGTTACATACAAGCTTAGGAGCGACTCCCGAATATGACTTTCCTCCCAATGCTTTGATCCCACCACTCAATCTCAGTATTACTCTTTTTTCTACATTTTGTTTTGCTTTTCGTATTATGTTGTTTTTGTGTTCTTGTTATTATAATGCTACTTAGCTGGGAATATATATACTTATTATCAAACAACTTCCAAACAAGGAGCAGTTCTCTACGATATAACTAAACACGTCGCATCTTCGCTATTACTCTCCACAATGATTCTACGATCTTGAATACGTCTACTGTTACATTTGATGCAGTTTAAAAGAAAAATATCCACAATAAATAACATTATTAACGAAAGTCAATGAAAATTAAAAAAAGACGCTCATCACAATTCGTTTACCTCCTAAATTCCTTCATCTTATCTCTTTTCTAACTCTCCCTCTCTCTCTTATCAAATATTCATTCATCTTACTCCCGTAAAAGATCATATAGAGGTACATTTCAAAAATCGCAAACATCTCAAAAAAAAAACATTCACCAACAAAAATAAAGAAAAAAAGATGATTCTTTCATAAGCTTATTTCACAATCTTCGGTTTCTTTGGCTCATGAAATATATATATCTGTAAATTCAACAAAAGATACATATCTCTCTCTTTATCAGTCATCGCGATATTTCATATATAAGAAAAATCCAACTAACCATGAAGTTCAAATCTCATATCAAAAGAACGAAAACATAATAGCAAATCACCCTCCTTCCTGAGCGTGATCAGAACATATAAAAAGTATATGCTGAAAGTAAATACAATAAAATAAAAATAGCAAAATTCATCCCCGGCAATGCAATAAAAAATTCAAATGAGTGACTGCGTTACTGAAAATAAGCAAACGAAACGTAAAAAAAGAATGTGTACGCATGTATACATATATATGCAATGTAAAGATCGACAAAACGCCAGTTGAATAAAAAACACAAACAAAAGCAAAAGTTTAGATGTCGAAATAATCATGGTTTTATCATCATAAGCATATAGCAATCCTAAATTCTGGTGGGATATCGAGGGCGCAAAAATAAGAAAATCAACAAGGTCGACGGACAAATTGACGACTTCGGACCGGATGCAGCAGTAACTACTGCCTGCACGCAAAAAAAAACACATATCATAATCTAGCATAGAATCGCATCGCAAACTATTTGTAGCAAAACTCGGTGAACAACAAGTTTGTGCAGAACAGTTTCTATAGCTCCATACGCCAATCATCATCTTGGTCAAGCATATTCCCATTCTCGTCTTCCTTCATAGGATTCGCATCAGGATTGGGTCCATACTCTCCCTCAAAGATAATAGCTCCAGCTTTTCGTCTCTCGTCAACAAGCTGAACTTCGGGCGCACTAAGAATCTCCTCGATCATTGGTCGCTCACCAGGAGCTGGTCGAAGCATCCACTTCACAGTCCGATCCAGTGCATCGGTATCATCAACCATAAAACTGGGAGCCCAGGTAGGAATCTTTACGCCAGCAGATGCATTGCCTGCCTCGGAAAGATCTCCAGAACTAGAACTCAAACGTCCAGCATCAGATAGATCACCTGATCGAAGTTTGTGCCATGGCGCACCATTGTCGGGCAACACGATATTGGCGGCAATTTCAAGCATAATCAATCCAAAAGTAAAGATATCAGCAGGCTTAGAGTACTCTTGATGCGCAAGCACTTCAGGTGCAATGTATTCCCGGTCTCCTTCGCGCTCAATTCCTTTGGTCTATACAAGCTGTTAGCAAAATGCACTAATTGACAGTTTACAGAGAACAATACACATACAGCTGGAAGCTTTGTAGCCATGCCAAAATCGCCAATCTTTAGAGAACCCTCAAATGTAATAAAGACATTGGCAGGTTTCAAATCCAAGTGGATATATCCTGCGTCATGAATAAATCGTAATCCCTAATGCCTGTTAGCACTCACTTTAACCATGTACAAAGAAATGCACTTACCAAAGCAATTTCCACCAAAATCTTCCATACACGCCATTCATCCAATTTAGAAACGCGTCCATATTCAGCCAAAAACACGTCTAAGCTTCCGTTCTCGCAGTAATCAGTCATAATATACAGATGTCCTTGGTATTCCCAGTCGTCTACATAGTTGATGATATACTCGCGATCTTCGTTGTCGGTTTTTGATGATAGCTCTTTCAAAATTGCAACTTCCTCAAGTCTTCGCTCAAGTGCCTTGTGGCTCATGAGTACAGTCTTGCTGCGCTTGATTGCAAACTTGTTGTGCCGAAGACCGCGTTCTGTAACAAGGAACACAGACGAAAACTCGCCAGAACCAATTGATGTGACATCCTGAAATTTTTCCAAAAGAAAGATGTCCACTGTATTACTGGGCGTTGTCGAGGGATCAAAGTATCCTTGTACAGCCTTGGCAGGCGTGCTAGGGGTCTTGATCTCTATGCTTCCGGCTGTAGGTGATCCAGATGGAAATGACGTCCTTACTGGAGTTTCTAAATCGACTGTTAGTTATAGTATTAAAAATATCTTATTGAAATCATACTTGATAAATTTGGAATAGGCCATCCCTGAGGTGGAGTAGCCAGAGTATGCATAAGCTGTGAGCTTTGAGAACCATGAGAACCAAACGCTTTCGTCGGAGTCGGCGGCATCTCATAATCAAATCCAGAATTGATTGGCTCAAATACTTCATCAACATCAATCATCGGAGTTTTCACAAGAGCCTTGAGAGATGACGAAGGTGCTGCAGAGGTAAACTGAGGCTGCGCCGGCCGCTTACAAGGCGTCTCGGGAGGTGCAAAGTGTGGAGAATCTGCAGAGCCATGGTTCTGTCTGTTACGCTTAGAAAGTAGTCCGGTACTCATAAACGCAGGCTGAAACGGCTTTACGAGGCGATAGTTTGGCGGGGTCTCTGTTGATGAGGTTGAGGACGACGAAACCGCGTTCGAGAGGGTCGACCACGAGGAAGAGCCAGGCAGTGATGGCCGCTTCTTCTTCGCGACGAATCCAAGCGAGTTGAATTTTCGTCCAGCCGGCTTGATATCAATGTCATCATCTTCAGAATTTAGATTCGAAGGAGTAAGAGACTGAGAAAGCGGATGAGGATGTACTGAGGCGCTTGGAAGTGGCGCATTGTTGGAAAAAGGACTCTCTCGAGCAAGTAAATTCTCTACCGAGTGAGTGCGACGAATTTTGAATAACTGATTTGCTGGTGAAGATCCTGGCTGATCCTTCTTGCCAAAACCAAAGCCGTTGAGCCTACTCTTTGCAAAATGTGGAGGCTTTGATGACTGAGCTGACGGGGTCGCGACAGCCGGCATGGAGAATGGCGAAGTTGGAGCAATCGATGAATGAGTATGAGCAAGCGGTGACACAGAAGGCTGATTGCTGATCCCGTAACTCACTGGTGGATCAGAAAATTGAGATAAAAATGATCGCTTGGGAACCGGTGAGCCAAGTGAAGCCTGGTCAAGACGCAGCACGCCAGCTGAGCGTCGCAGCGGCGAGAGCTGGTCTGCAGAGATCTCGGTGAGTGGATGCTTTGCCGCTGCTCTAGTGATTCGTCCACCCGAAGAAAAGGACAGCGAGGATGAAGTAGAATATGCGGTCCCGCGACGCGAGGAAGAGCGAGATGGTGACATCCGGCGGCTGGTGGCTCGCGCAGGCGTTGGCAATGGCGAAAATGGCTCGACTGCGGCCATCGGAGCCATAGCACGGTCGAGATGGTCGTTAGTAGGAGATTCCAATATGTTGAGTGAACGACTGGACAACAAGAATAGGTGAGGACGGGTATATATAGATACGATAGGGGGAGATGAGAGAGGAAGAAAGAAGAGCGGGGAAGCGAGACGAGGGGATAGTCGAGAGGCGCGACGCGGTTTGTTTACGTTTGCAAAATAGGGTTGGGTTGCGCTAGTCCTAATTGGGAAGACTCACGATGGGCGGAGGAGCGCGCACAGAGAAGGGATTGGCTTGTAGAAGAGAAGAAGGCGAGCAAGGCGAGCAAGGCGTGTGATGCTGGTTAGTGTGTGGTTTTGAGGTGTTGTTTGCTGCGATAGTGTATGGTTTAAAGTGATAGCGAGCCAACTTGCTGGCGGGGATATCTATTGCGAGTTACTGCTGTAGGTCTGTATGCCTGACGAATTCTGCTCTCTCTGACTACGAGGTACTATTGCTGCAGTGCTCGTTTCTCAGAAGAAGCAATTGCTCTTCTAGCGTGTTTTTACGAATAGGAGACAATTGTTGTATGTGCATAAGAACCAGGCAGTTTGGTCAAGACTGCTGAAATTGGCCCAATATAAACAAAGAGCAACATAAACAAACAATCAGCTTCTTGATCAACAGCTCACAAAGTCATGACTGAAACATTTTCTCGCAAGATTCTTATTGCAATCTCATTACAATCTCAGATACCGTACCAAGATATATTAGCCAGCAATGTACTCCATCAGCCATTCTCTCTTTGCTCTCGGGTTTTTTGGTGCGCGTTCGCTCTACCGAGTCGAGCTAGGCAATTTCTCGCCTAGGGTCATTGAGCAGAAGCAAGCGCAACCTAACAGCTTACATGCCGGGGACTGTATTGCCTAACTCGATACCAGCAGCAGCAATTCTTGCAATTTACTCGTCATTTGACTTTATCTCGTGCATTCTGTTGCAATATCACTTCAATCCCGCTGTAGCTCCCAATTTCCACCTTGTAGTCCACTAAGACAAGACTGCCTGGAAATAATGACTCATCACTTAGTACCTAAGTGACATTATGCTTACATCATGACTTATGTCCGGCAACAAACTTCGTCAGCGTTCTATTCAGCCTCGATAACTCCGACAGCTTGTTCATTTGAATAAAACTTTGGTGCTTTTCTTCCTCAGAAAAAACCAAGTGTTTATTTATGACTCTTGTTATGTCCGAGCCCTGACTTTGCATGTTCTGCATCCTTCGTTGCTGACGCGGCTGCCTGGTCACATTCGCCACCATCAAAACTTCTATAAAGTCCTGGCCTTCGTCCTAACTCATCTTACGTTCCAATTTCCCATTTCCCCTATTCCCTACATCTCAACAATGTCTTTCCCTACTATGTCTTACCCTTTTATGCCCTTTGAGCAGCGTGGACCTTGGATGCGCACTTCTGGCCATCCTCACCGTCGTCACCATGATTTCGGCTATTCCGAGTCTCCCTTTGCCGATCCCGGTGCTTTCGGACAGCGTCCTTTTGGCCCTGCCCGTGGTCCCCCTTTTGATCGTCTTCATCGTGGCGGCCCACCTTTCGGTCGTCCCCCTTTTGATCCTTTCCAGGTCTACGGATTCGGTGGCGCTCCTGAGTTTTTCGGTCGTCACCATGGCCATCGTCATGGTCGCCATGGCCGTAGGGGCCCTCCCAAGCCCGATGAGCCTACTGCTGACGCCACTGCAGCTCAGCCTTCTACC
Organism: [Lipomyces] yamanashiensis; assembly: GCA_030572775.1. Classification (NCBI taxonomy): domain Eukaryota; kingdom Fungi; phylum Ascomycota; class Lipomycetes; order Lipomycetales; family Lipomycetaceae; genus Myxozyma; species [Lipomyces] yamanashiensis. Next base: position 207,955 of record JAJMBS010000027.1, read on the forward strand.
AGCGAATCTGTAGCCGCTGATACTGAAGAGGACCCCCGTTGTGTTTTAGTCGAGCTCGTCGATGGCGACTCGGATTCGAGTGACTCGAATGCGACGGCAACCGCCTCAGAGCATGATTCTACTGATTTCGAGGAGGTGTCTGACAAGGATACCCCTGCCGGCGAGGCTGGCTCTTCTGATTCCTCTGAGTCTGAGGATGATGAAACACCTCGTCATCCATTTGGACGCCGTGGTCCGCACCGCGGAATGTTTGGCCACGGCCTCCGAGGTCTTGGTTTTGGCGGCAGAGGAGGCCGCGGTGGTATGAGTGGTCGCGGCGGCATGGATGGTCACGGAGGTCATGGCCGCGGTGGTCGTGGCCATTTCAGAGGCGAAGGTCGCCGTCCTCGTCCTGACGAAACCGATCCCACATCTGACACTGAATATCACAGTGCTCCGGAAATGAGCCAGATGGGCGGTCGTCGTCATCACCGTCGTGCGCCTGAATTTAGGTTCGCGCGTTTCGGACCTAGCCCCTTTTCTGATCTTGAAGGTCAGGCGCCGCCATTTTTCGACTATGAATCTTTCGGTCGTCACAGACACGGCCGCCACGGTCGTGGCAGACATGGCCCTTCGGAGTTTGGATTCGGTGGCCCACGTCCTGAGCAGTTTGCTTTTGGATTTGGCGGTCGTCGCAGCGGTTGCTCGCGCTCTGCTTTTCCCGGTTTTGAAGCATCAAGTGCGGAAGGACCTCGTCCTGAGCAGGTGCCTTTCGAGTTCGGTGGGCGACATGGCAAACGCTCGCGCTCTGATTTCCCTGGGTTCGGACGATTTGGATATCCTGGACCCCAGGCTTGGGCGTTTGGAATGGAGCATGGTCGTCACCATGGTCGTCGTCGTCATTAAAGTATGATTCGATATGATTTTAGTTCAGCTTCGACTGACGAGCAATTTTATCAACGTCTCTGTGCGAGGTGAGAACTAACGTGATATAGGAATATCAATGAATCATCACTTCATACCAAGTCAATTTGTGATATTGTTCTCAGTTTCTATTAAAGTGAATCATCGAAGTCAATACAATACAACAAAAAAGATATTTTAAGCAGCGGTGACTGCGATACTTTCAGAAAATTCAACAAAAAAATATTTTGGTTTACTAGTTTTATTTGAAGCAGCGTGTCAGCAATTCAATTAGCTGCTTTTCAGTGATTTTCAGATATATTTCAAATATGGGCAAGATTGCAAGTATACGGCGCAGTCAATTGCCAGAGCAAGGAATTTCAGAGCAAGAAATCTATGATAGTCAAAGAACAATAATAAGATATTTACATTTACTGATTTTTACAAGTCAACAACAAACAGCTGATACCCTTCTGTTAACACATCATGACCTGCTGAAGACTTCTGTATTTACATACAGATCTTTTGAAAGTCGCATGTACTTAGCATTTTTCTTTTTGTTTATCTTTCCATGTACACGAAATAAGCCAAGACGTGTAACACAATATTTTTGCCATTTGTAGAATCGTAGAAAGTCACGACGAAAACTGTAGAAGATAAAGAGCAATAACTACATACTTGCGATGGTCATCTTCAATCTGCATTCACATAGTCAATGCTACCACCTCATGTAACATATTTCATGATATTTCAACATTCCTCGCATTCTACGCTCATACTATCAGTCTACAGGTCTACAGACACGGAAACAGCCAAGTTTAAAATATAAACATGATATTGAAAAGCAAAAACAGAACAGAACGCAACAAAAAAACAAAAAAAATCAACCCGCATAAAACCCATTATAAAAACAATATACGATAATAATACAATAATGGTCTAACAATACACCAATAATTACTAACACCCTAATATCTTACCTCGCCAATAAACCAATCCACAAAACGTCGTCCCCCACAGCAATATTGCCGTTCGAAACACACCAGTCAGAACAGAAACAGAAAATTACTCACCAACCAGCACAGTAACAGGCATCACAGGATTATTTTACGACAGCACAAACCCCAGCAACAACTCCGACTCCACTCGGTGGACCAGGCAAACCAATTCCGACTGCAGCTTTGGATGACGCTATACCAGCCTTCAATCTCTCGTTCTTTCTCTTAACGACCGCGGACGCGCGGGCACACGATCCCACGCAACGGTCCCAGACTCACTGTGTCCTGTCACGACAAGTGAAGTAAGAAGGAACTCAAGACCTAGATACTGGCAACACAATAGCTCGAGTGCTGTGCGACTTCTGCACAGACGATCTGATGACTGCACTGGGCGAACCAGGGAAGAAGCAGGCAATCAGATCGCTACTCGTACCACTGTAAT